>PVJX010001128.1:0-180194 GCA_004027295.1 Dolichotis patagonum | reverse complement strand
TTGAGGCCATTCTCTTAAGTGAAATAAACCAAACTCACAAGGGTAAATACCATATAATCTCCCTAATATGAGATTTGATAAGAGTATATAAGACTTTATGGTAAGCATGAGGCCCCATCTCATAGCTTCAAAGTCTTTCAAAGTTTTAAATCATCAGTTGGAATGGTGTTATCCTGTTTTGTTTGACTATATCATACGTTATGATATGAACAGCTGTTTTGAAGAAAACAGTATGACAGCTATTGCTGATTTAATATTATCCTTCTTAGAAGTCCTACCATGCTTTTTTTGTTCTACTAACATTGGTTCTATCTACCACATTGTGTCTTATTGGAATTTGAATATGTGTGATAGTTCAAACAAATTTTTTTCTTTTTTATCAAAAATGAGACATTATAGTACCCATTTATCATTTTCTGTTATTTGGTTCAGAAAGCCCTGAAATTCTTTCACTATATGCATGGCTTTATACTATTGTGTTATGTTTGATATTATTGTAATTGAAACTATGCTCAACTATGCAGAGTAAGAGATATGGTGTTAGATACTGTTGATGTCCAGTTGACTTAATGTAAAGTACTGGGTTGCCTATGTTGTCCTGTTCTGATCTGCTTTGTACTGCCCCCTTTTGTTTTATTCTCTTTTAAATAAAAAAAAATCATCATACAAATGCTGTGATATCAATATGCTACTGAAAAATGACAAAGAAAATAGAAAGAACTTGTCAAAGGATACATGTTGAATTGCTAGAACCATGTTAGAAAAAGAATCATAGCAGGAAAAATTTTGAGGTCTCATCCTAGCAAAGTTGAGAGTAAACTTTTTTTATTCAACACACTTAGAGTGTTTTATTGTTTAGTCAAAGCTTTCCCTACTGTGGTGATGGTCGGACAGTTATGTAAGTATGTTGTCATTAGGTATTTTGTTCTTTTAATAAAACCATATTCATCAAATAGTTTATATAGTTGTTTTCTTACTTACAGAAATAAAGAAATCAACATGTTGAAAAAATCATTCGGATAAATTTGACAGTTAGGGTTCTCCTTATAGAGTTATAATGGGCTGTTTTGGGGATTTATGCAGCACTGTTTATAACAAGCCTGTTTCCATCTAAAAGAAACAGAATATTTGCACACAGAGTGGCTTCACCATAGACGTTTATTTTTCTGGCGTAACAAAAACAATGAAGATAGCCAACTGCTCATGTTGGCTTATAGCTTGCATAGGCAGGACCATAATATCTAAGGTTAATTTAGCACTCAGAGTCACAGAATGACTACTTTACTCCAGACACCATGGTAATATTCATGGTAAAACTAAGAGGAAGGGTTTATATCCTTACATCTTGATATTTTATCAGGGAAGAGAAAACATTCAAAGGCCAGAAGGATGTGACATAGTGACTCTTATTGGTTAAAAAAAAAAAAAAATATATATATATATATATATATATATATATATATATATTCCTGATTGCGTAGCAGAGAAGAATAAATAGAAGAAAGTTAAGAAGAGATTATGCCAGACATCATAGAGCAACACCCATGAAAAAGACGCCCGCACACTGTTTGCCTATACACAGGTTCCCCCTGCTGAGGTACAGACCCTGCTCATGATAGATCCCTCAAGGTGAAGAAAAACGCCCATGAAAAACAGCAAGGTCAGCTTCCTCTACCACCACCTTCACAACATTTGCAACTTGGAAATTTCTAAATTTTAATTGAAAATTTCAAGTAACTAGTTGTTGCCAAATAGGAAACATTTATCTTGCAATTATTATAGAATTGTATTCAATTCCTTTCTCTATAGCCAGATAGTGTGATGATCAAAAAATAATAAAAAGGTTGGCAAATCCAAATCTGGAGTGCACTACACTATAACCAACCAGGATTTTATTTATATTGTCAGTCTATGAGTCCTCAGGTAAGAATCATTTGATTAATGAAGCACATCATCAAAAATCCCAGAAAAGCAATAATTGGTAATCACAGTAGCATCAAAAGACTGAGAAATACATTAATTTAAGGTAGAAAAAGTCCAATTTTCTGGTCGGAAGATGCTGGTAGTTGCTGGACACATGAAACAATTTGAAGAACTGATGTGGATTGTCACAACATTTTTGGTCTGATCCTTCCCAGGAGCCTATGAACTGTGATCAGATTAATGAAGAAATGAAATCAGGACTGTACTACTCTAAATTCCGTTACAAATCCAGGTTCTCAAGTTGTAAAGAGAGAGCAATTAGTGAATATTTGTTTCAATAAACAAACAAATGAATATATATGAAACACTGTTGATTGGAAAGTACAAAACTTTAAAATATAGCTCGGCAGGAAGGCTTTGAATATGCAGTGATTGTCTTTCCACTGTCCTGAGCCACGCTCTTTTGGGGACAGCAAAACCCAGATACGATACTGCCTGCCAAAAGGAGCAACAACTACACTTAGAGGCTTTCAGCTTAGTGGGCGAATTTCCAGAATTGCAAAGCAGATGAGGGGAAAGATTATAGCATAGTGTTCAGGAAAACAGACCAATTACCCCAGTTTAGATAAATGTTTTTGTGCATCTCAAAATATACTGATAAGGACCTTGGAGATGAGTATAACTAACTACTTCAAAGATAAGCACTCCTTTAGCCGTGTGATCTTGTTCCAGCAACCTTGTGACTGGCTTGCCCAGGTCTCTCTACAGTGAAAGTCTGTTTGCCCTGCTATTGAAAATACTGATTGAAGAAAGTCTGTAAGGAATTCTCTGAACTTCAGATCGTCAACTCCCAATGCTTTTACAATAACCGTATCCATCTATGCTTAAGACTGGGACATAAAAGTCGAATCTTTTCACATTTGGCCCAACCCAAAATGATTTTGAAAGAATCTTTTGGTTTTAGAGCGACCTCTGGTGTGCTCAGAAGCTAGGCAGTTTGTATCAAAGTTGGAGCTCTCTCCTCCTTCATTTCCTCTCCTCAAGAAAGGCACTTCCTAATGAGTATCATCCTCCCTAAAATTTATCTCAGAGTCTGCTTTTTCTTTATTCAAACTGTAATAATATTACCCAAAGGGCTCTTGGTCTTATTTTAGAAATGTAGAGAAAAGTACAATTTTAGATATAGAGATTTATAGATTTTTAACAAAACTAAGCAAGAAATATTGTACCAGTATCACTTTTTTCTCGTATTTTGCTCCTCTCCATGCTGGTTAGGCCTGAGAATGTGTGCATAAATAAAACACAAAAATAAAAACTTGTCTAGTATCATGTAAATTGCTCAATGTGACGTTAGCATCATAGGCGTGTTAGTTTTGCTGTAATAACTTGTAATGAATATTAACAACTCTTTTATTTTGTTTGGCACTTGTAACCAATATCATATCAAGATTACACTATAAACATATAAACTGCTATCATTTTCCCTGAAATAGTATGTTTTTTGTTAAAGCATGACATTGAGTTACAACAACCAACCATAATTTTGTATTTTAGCATGGGAGCAACTGGCTGCGCCTCAGTAACTGCACCTGAGGGATACAGAAAACAATCTTCGTGTTCATCCACTTGGTTTACTGAACAGAGTGCTGTGTGCATGTGGCAAAGTTCTGTGCAAGTGGGATTTTTATCCATGTAATATTCTATCTAACTGGTTTTGTGAGTTTACTTGAGCATTGCGGGGGTAAAATACACACACATCACTCTTCCGTTATAAAAACACATATTCTACCATAACAGGATGTGGGTGTGACTCACAGTAGCTGCACCTGGGGAAAGCAAAAGCCATTTCTTTTTTGGTACTGGGGATCAAACTCACGACCGCACGCTTACAAGGCAGGCACTGCAAAAACCATTTCTATACGCACTTGCTTGACAAAGAGTAAGGTGTGTACAGGAGATCCAAAGAAGCAACAGGTGAATTTTACTCATGTAATGCTCATTGATAAATTTCTGTGCATTTAGGGGTTTTGTTTTGTTTGCCTTTTTTTGTTTTTTTTTTTTGTACCAGGAGTTGAACTCAGGACCTTGCATGTGCCAGGAAAGAGCTAGAATTAGTTTTTTTTTTTTTTAATTTAAGGAGGAAAAGAAAAGCAAAACAATAAAAGGGAAGCAACACTACAGAATTTAAAAAAAAAAACACTAAGAAATCACTAGTTGATAAATTACACACCGTCATCTTAGAAATAGTTGCTCAAGTTACAAAATTAAAGTATACAAAGTAGACATTCAAACAGTGAGAATACAAATAGTTCTACTCAACAATCCAACAAAGACTTAGTAATATAGTCCTCTATCTTACATACTTAAACATATATGCAGTTATATCATTTAGAGCACTTTCTTTTCTTCTCTTTGTGACAATAGCAATTACACATTTTGGATTTTATTACTCCTACAGTTCATATTACTTTTTACACTAGAGACACAATTTGATATTTATAAATATGATTCTTATTTATTTCACTTATGAAGATAGTCTCAAGTTGCCTCCATTTAAATATGAAGGACTCAAGATCATGCTTTTTTATAGCTGAGTAATATTCCATTGTGTGAAAATACCACATCTGTTTCATCCACTCTGCAGCTGATGGGCATTTTGGTTGTTTCCAAGATTTAGCTATTAAAAATTGTGTTGCTATGAACATGGGTACACGTATATCACATGATATGAACTTTTCAGTTTTTCTGGGAAAATATCCAGGAGGTGAATAGCTGGGTTGAATGGAACTGCCAATCCTAGTGTTCCGAGAAATCTCCATAGTGATTGCCATAGTGGCCGCACCAGTCTACACCAACAACAGAGCAGTGTTCCTTCTCCCCCCCCCCAGCCTCGCCAACATCTGTTATCAATTGTTTTTTTTTTGATGGCAGCTTAGAATTAGTTTTTTTAAAAAGTTTTCTTTTTGTTTTTCTAGGGGAAGTAGCTTCAGTACAATGACACATGAAAAACCAGATTTGCAAGTTTTGAAGGAAACCAAAAGTGAATTATCAGAGTAGTCATGTGGAGATGATGAAGATGATAATGAATTTGATGTTTGTCATTTGAGACCAAGTTCTTATAACAGTGAAATGGAACAAGAATCTACCAGTACAGACACAGGGAATGCAGACCTTTTTTATTCAGATGGTAATGAAAACAGCAATGTGAGTGCATATTTAGATGTAGTCAAAATAATACAAAATGATCCTGCAACCAAATGAAATTATCCAATGTTAGAACCAGGCCCAAAAATATAGTGAGGATCTTGGCAGGGGTGCAACATAAAAGATGGAATGCCTGCACTGCCGTTTAATGTTGTAAGTTCTTTGTAACAGACAAAATGCTACATGATGTTGTGAAATACACAGATGCTGAAATACAAGTAATACATTCTATATTCACCAATAGCCACATTCAAAAATGTACTTATTATGACAACTCACTAGCTGAACTGAAAGCATTCAAAGGTGTACTGTATTGTGCAGGGCTTTCTCATGGTAATCACAGGAATGTAAAAGCCTTACAGAAGAATAACAAGTTCAGGTTTGAGATTTGTAGAAAAACAAGGACACTGAGGATATTCAGTTTCCTTAAAATTGCCTGAGTTTTGATGACAAAACCACTTGCCAAGAAAGAAAAAGGGCTGATAATCTGACTACCACCCACTCACTGTTAGAGGGATTTGTAGGTAATTGTCAAAAAATTTACACATGATCTGAATATGTGGCTATCCATGAATATCTTGCAGCATTTCATATTTCATGGTTGCTATAGCTTCAGATAGTATACCCCAAAAAATAACCTTCAAAACATGGCATAAAAAGTTATACCCTTGTATATACAAAGATTTATTATGCTTTCAACTTAGAAATTTATCCTGGAGCTGAGCCACCATGTCTTTATTCATATAGTAATAAGCTAAATGATGCTGTGAATGGACTGGTTGCTCCTATCTCCAAAACTAATAAGAATGTGACATCTAGCAATTGTTTTACCAGTTTCCAATTGATGTTACATTTACTAACAGAGCAGAGGTTGACCATCATAGGAACTGTGTGTAGGAACAAAGCAGAAATTCCAAATGAAATTTTGCACGTTCAAAATAAGAGTTGTATAGCATAATCTTTAGATTTTAGAAAGGTATGATATTGGCCTCATATAAGGCAAAGAAAAGCAAACTGGTACTACTGATGTCAACATTGCACCACGATGAAAATACTGATAGGGACACCTTGACAAAACAAAGCCTGGCATAGTAACTTTCTATGAAAATACCAAAGGCAGAGTAGATGTTGGTGAGTTATGCAACAACTAAAATGTCACTTGAAACATAAAGCATTTGGTATAAATAGTTTAATATTTTACAAAGAAAATAGCAAGTACAAAATACTGTGGAGAAATTTTCTCAGAGGATTTGGACTGGAACATATAAGATCATTTATAGTTGAGGAAAAGTAAAATATTTCTGCACAGGGAACTATGCAAAAAAAGCTATGGAACACACTGGTGCTGACAAGTGAACAAGCAGGCACAGAATTACAAAGACCTATACAATTACATGAAAACCAAAAAGATATTGTCTGACCTACAAAAAAGGACAGGATAAAAAATATACATACTATCACTGTAAGCGATGCTCTTGTGTAGAACATTCAGTTTTCATATGTGAAGACTGCTTTGTGTGTGACAGTTGAAGCAAAGATTATTTCTGTTATAGACCTGTTTGCATTTGCATTGTAGTTCCAATGAGTACTTATTTCTGATGTTATCTTTTATGTTAGGTAAACAAGTAAAATGAAAATGTTGATGTTTATTCTAAACATGCAATACATATGAAGAATTCAATTCTTTATCTTATTGATATTGTATGTTCCTGTTACCTTTACACTATATGATCTAATAAGAACCTCCTGACAAAATAGCAAGATCAGCAATGTCAATTATGTCCTACAAAATGGCCAGGCAAACAAAATACATGTGCTACCAGTGTAAGAGATAAGTGTGTATAGAACGTGTTATTGTCATGTGTGAAGACTACCTTAGGTGTGATTTTTTTTTTTTTTGATACTGGGAATCTAATTCAAGACCTTGCACTTGCCAGGCAGGTGCTGTGCTGCTGAGCTAATATATATATATAACTTTGAGACAGGGTCTTGCTAAATTGCACAGGTTGACACAGAATGTAGAATCTCCCTTCTCGGCCCCTGAGTAACTAGAATTATAGGTATGCAGCACCATGCCTGCTTAAAAGGTGGCATGTAATATTTCAAGTGATTACTTTAATTGTAACAGCAGTATTTGCAATTAGCTATAATTAATACTTACTTTTAAATTTTTTAGTTTTATTGTTAAATTAAAATTCTTCATCTGAGGGCCGGGGATTTAGCTCAGTTGCCTAATAAGTACCTGCCTGGCAAGTGCATCCATGGTACAAGAAAAAGTAAAATAAAAAACATTCTTCATCTAAGATTACATATAAGACCACATTCTCTTTAAACCATTCTACAAAACAAGTCTAAATATTGCACAGTATATATATTATCATCCTACTCTCACTTTTTAGTGTTACTGTCACTAGGAATAAAAGACACGGCTCATGAAATATCTGGAATGCACTGTTACAAAAGCCTCTTAATGAGTTTAATTGATTGCATTTTTATTTCTCTCTCCTTATTGCTGCCAAATTAATCTTCCAAAAACAATGAAATATTGCATTGCTTACTTCCTTGACAGCACATCATTTGCCAAGCAGTCTGAATTGATTGACTGTATTTTAAAATTTTTATACAGTTTCTAAAATGGGCTGTGTGCTCCACACAAACAGGAGAATCATCCAACATTGCCCTGCATATTTGCGGTGGCACCTTTTGGGTGCACTTTTATGCCTGAAGTTATTTTGTGCTTTGTGGTTCCAGTGTGTAGGTCTCCACTCTTCCAGGCACAGGAACACAAAAGCATGCTCTGATCAGACACGCTCACGTGAGACACCAGAGGACAAAAAGAGAAAAAACGTCACTTGTTGAAATAAATTCAAGTGATGGGGTGAAGACAATTAGCATTTGAAACTAAAAATATAAACTTTTTTCCTGCAAAACTCTTAGTTTTGTACTCTATACCAAGTAGTTTTAGTTTCTTATAAGCTATTCCTCTTGTTAATCTTTTCAGTGTGGCTTGTGCATCCACAGTGTATGAACATGCACTTTAAATTTCCAGTTATTTCTATTGTCTTTAATTCTTGCAAATCTAACAACAGAAGTTTTATCACCACTTCCAACTTTTCATTCCTAAAATGATGCTTTTTATCTAATACTGCATATTCTTAATTTTTATCCTAACCTGTGATTGACTTTTTAATACATTTTTCTACTCACAAACTCTCAAATGTGGACATTTCCTCAGGCTAGAAGAAATGATGTTATTTTACTATATTTCTTCTCTTATTGATTTAATCTTCATTAATAATTATATGATGATGCTGCTGCTAAAATATATTTTCTCTGACTTTTCTTCTAGGATTTGGCAATATATCTCCAAAATGTTTAACATTGCAGTTTTGAGGATCTCATCACATTTTTAAATTGCTTAAATCTTGAATAAAACATTTCTATCCTGGCTTTCCTGTATGTATAATATTACTGTTAGCCTTCCTGTAGTACCATCCTGAAGTGTCTATCCTTAGACATTTCTGGATAAGGCAGTCATAACCAACACAAAATATGAATTTCATGAAAAGCCACATAATTACCCTCTAAAGAACTAAATCAGAAGTTAATACAAATTAAAGATTTTCTCCTCAAAGTGTATCTTTTTGCAGTTCTAACCACATACAATGTATATACATATGAAAATATCACATGAAACACACACACACACACACACATATATATATATATATCTGTCATTTCATGGCAGTTAAAAAGGTAACTATAGTAATAGAATTGCTCTTCAATCAAAATTACAAGAAGCTTAAGATAGGATGGTAAGAGTATCTCAACATCAGAAGTGGGATTGCAATAATTATATCCAAAGTCAAATGAGAGAGAGAAAAATTTTTCATATTAATTTCCAGGCTCCATATTTGTTTAAAATAGCTTTTAATATTATGAAATGCAGGTAAAGTAAAGCTGCAAGCAATAGGATATATGGATCTTTTATAAAATTAGACATAGCCAAGGCATATAGTCTTTGTACATCTACTTCTCTGATGCTCGCAGTATAAAATTCGTGATTTATTTTAAAATTGCTTTCAGTGAGACCAAACAGATGAATTCAGTGATAGCTTTGTTCATTTTATGGTTGCAATAACTTTAGGAAATACTTTGATTCAGAGTATCCATTATTGCATTAGGATAAACCGTATTATATAAAAATATTTACTCCCAGCTGGTGTTGCCTGCAGTCAAAATTCAACACAAGGGCAGACAGAGAAGATAAGCAGTGAGGAAAGGCCCTCTCTGATGTTGACATGAAAAGTACTGGGAGACAGCCAGAGGGTGTTTGGCAGTTGGTGAGAAATACAGAGGTTGGGCAATAGTTCTAGGAGTGTTGAAAGTCTCAGTAAGGCCCTGGTTTGGACGGAAGAAGACACAAACAAATTTAGTAATAAAGTAATAAGGATAAATTGCTATTGGCATCATAGAAGAAAATAATTACAACATTAAACCTCAAATGACTTTTCATAGGCTGCATTTAGAATACATATGAAGATCTTCTTTTTAAGAAGGGACAGCTGACTCACCATCTTAAAGAGAAGCATAAATGGTGTTTATAATGACCTACTTACGCCCAAGGCAAGGCGGATGATTACCCCGTTCAGATGGACGCTCGTCGAAGCGCTCAGCACAAATACGTGGTGGTATATAACTGAACTGCATTTCTGATGGCAGTAATACATGCTGTGTCCGAGATACAGATATTTCTAAAACAAGCAGAAGTGCAGTGTGTTCCAACAACCTACAGCTGGGACTGTCGTCCACACTGAGGTCAAGGGAAAACGCATCACCGAGAGAGAACGACACGTGGAATGAAATCCAAAGGAAGAGAAAGAACCGGGTACAAAAGCAAGAAAGCAACCTGCCGTTGACTCTCAGCCTAAATCAGTGTGAGGCAGGAAAAATAGGAGCCATGCTGGAAATCTGAGGTCACCGAGGGGACGAATTGATTCCCATGACTTGATTCTAATTAAAATTGGAAATATGATATAATGGAGGCCTATTTATGCTTTTATTTTAAAAATGATAATTTAGGTTAAATAGGAAGATTTCATTAGGCACGAAAAAAGAAAAGGAAGAAAGACCAAATATGAGGCCATCTGGGTGCTCTTAGCTTGTGTAGCAGCTCTTAGGTGCTTATCTTGGTAACCTCCCCCATATAGCAAGCTTTTAGAAGTCAGAGGACGGACACCTGCAGGTGGGCTGCCTGTCTGCCAACTTCGGCACTCAGATACTGCCCGTTTCTGGATTTCCCATCCGCTTGCCCATTAAACTCTCCTAGTCCCAATTTTCTGACTACTGCACCTATTCCTTCTCCTACTCTTTGTATTTTAAATGCTATTTTCTAGGTTATTTTACACTGCTTTATTTTTTTTAAGTAAAGCTACCTTTTGAACACATACATTGAATCACTACAAAATAGAACTAAAAGAAAAATATACCTAGAGACTTTGTAAAAGCTAGACCAGGTTTGTGCAGCCCAATAGATTAAGAAGTTATTTAACACAAAAATGGCTGCAATTTTCTATATGCTGTAAAATGGTAACCAAAGCAAAGCATGAAATAGGATCACATTTTGAGCGGAGCTCACATTTTCAATGCAAACATAAATTGATAAAAGAGATACATTTGTTCACACTTAATAATGACACATCTCTTAAAAAGTGAGACTTTAAGTGATACATTGAGGCATCCTCACAACATCCTTGAAATAAATATAATACTGGGTTTCACATAATTTTTTTTCTTAAGGTGTCAGTTAATACCTAAGTATGGGGGTATTACAGAGTTATCACAAAAGTAATTCTGAATGTTGTCCAAGTATATGATTTGATCCAGAAATCAACCATAGAACATAACAGTTGGAATAAAGAATAAAAGATAGATATGCTTCCTTGGGTGATAAACTTTTAACTATATCTAATATTCACTCCATGAGAACCTAAAGTACCCATGAAATGTAGCATATACCTAAATTATGCTAAAAAGGAGATACAAATGAGAATCATGACGTTAAGATAGGAGTATGGGCCCTGTTATTCAAATGTCATCCCCTTTTCCCCTGTCTGCCCTGCCACACTGCCAGTTTCCACTGGATTTTTATAAAAATTGCGTGGCAGTTAAAGGTCATATCAATGCATGAAGAAACATTAGTGATACGATTTATAAAACAGATGATGGACAATGTTTTTTACATTTAAGTTTGGACAAATTACCAAATCTCTCCTTACCCCAGTTTCCACATCACTTTTTCCTGAAAAGAAGTAGGAAAAACCTTCTGTATCGGCAGGAAGATTCTCCAGAGAAACAGAATCAACAGAATGTGCGCATGCGTGTGCACGTACATGTGATTGGTTCACACAGTCCCCAGGCTGAAAGTTCCGAAAGATGCCATCTGCAAACTGCAAACCCAGAGAAGTCAGTGTTCCCGCTGAGCCTGTGTACATTGCAATACTGCTTGGCTGCTAAGAATGATAAATTGGAGGCATTTGCAGGACAATTGGTCCACCTGAAAATATAATATTGAGTGAAATGAAGACACACAAGCTTACACACCACACGGTGTCTTTCATCTGAGTGAGACATAGTACGAACAAAGAAGATGATAAGAGTGAGACAAATAGGGAAGCAGTGCAAGGAAGCAGGGTGAGGAGTGTGGGAGATCCAGAGAAAAAAGAGGTGTGTGTGGCCGAATAACCTCAGTCAGTGCGCAAACTATAGGCCACAGCATGAGTGAAGACACATATTACCAACAAGTAGGGAAAGCGGCTCCGGGAAACCTGGGGGCGGGGGGAGGCGCGGGGAAGGAGAAGAAAAAGAACAGTGAGCTCATCATTTGTAAGAAATATAAAAATTCCTAAGTGCTGTATTTTCTCAGATAGAACTTAGTGGCTTAGAAAGTCATGTTACTTTTAATTTGCCTGATCTTAAAGTATTCAATAAAAGTTTTTCTTAAATATATTTAAGAAAATCATTTAGAAAACATATGTCAATATCTTAAAGTACTTAAATGTATTTAAAGATTTCAATTTTATTTCTATGTCTAATACCAATTTCTGTGACACATAGTAGGTATATACTTAGAAAAATAGTTATGTTAGAATAACATCAAAGAGAATTTGTGTATAGAAGTTAGGGTTTTTAAGACCTATTTTATGTTGATCATCTACTACTTTGCCAAATGAGGACTAGTCTAAGCACTGAGATAGGATAGTTGGTGCTGAATTTAAATCAGTTTTTAGTTAAGTTAAATAACTTGCAGCTGCTTATATTTAAAAAACTCAATGAATCTTTTGGTTGGCTGACTAAATAATGAACAAACATTTCTAATAACCAGCTTCCTCATTTGCAAAGTATTCAATAAGGGAAGTATGCATGAATGTACATACAATGACTGCTTTTGATTATTATTTGTATCATCATTATTATTATTACTATTGTCTTAATGTTATTAGAACTATGGCTTCCACTTAATATTTAAAGCCACTAAATGTTGCCAGGTCTTCTAATTGGTGGGCTAACATTGATACTCACTTAATTAAAATACCTCCTTATAAGTGCCCCAAGAATGCAATCACAGTGCACTGTAAAAATAATAAAGATAAAATTACAACTCTTCTTTGAAAGTCAAAATAATTTACTCAAATTTTTATAGACTAACTTACCTGTGACATTCTATTATTCAATGTCTAATATAAAACTAAATAACATCCATATTTACAGTGTTTCTAAACAAAATTTAATATATCCTTATTTTTCTGTATGTGATATTGGAAATTGAACCTGAGGTCGCACATATGTACTCTATCACCAAGCCACACTACTCCTCTAACACAATTTATTATTTTTAAATAATAACTTTAAACTGTAAATGTGCAAAAATAATCCTAGAGAAATCCATTTTAAAAAATATAGTTGACTTTAAATAAAAGAAAATTGAAATCATAAATTGTGTTTTTAGATTTTTAAAAATTGTTTTGAGACTGGTCTCACTATGAAGCCCAGGTTAGCCTTGGACTTGTGGAGATTCTCCTGACTCAGCCCCTTGAGTGATGGGATTATAGGAATGTGCCACCACAACCCATCCCAAGAAACAAGAATTTCTAATACCTTTAATTATGCAGGGGGTTTAGTTCAGCGGTATAAGCACCTGCCTGGAGAGTGTGAGGTCATGAGTTCATTCCCCAGTATCAATAAATAAATAAATACAATCTAACTCTTCACAGAAGAAAATCTTGCTGTCCTCCTGGGTAGATCAACGTCACAGTCATCTCTGTTACTGACAAGACAGTTTAAAAGTTGAAGGGTTTTATTCTTGTTTTTATTTATTTATTGAGGTCTGGGTACTGAGCCAAAAGCCGTGCATACACTGGCAAAATTCTCTACCACTTTTCTACATGTCAAACCCTCAGACCCTTCTTGATTTCAAAGAATATTTGCAGAAAAATTTATTACATTATATTATTGTAGAACTTCTTCAAAGGTTCATATTTCTGGCACGGAAGGTAAAATTTCTGTTTCATAACATTCATTGATGTGCTTAAACTTCTAAACTACAATTGGGTTTTAATACCATTGTAATGAAATATGCAGTTTAATTAATTTGCCTGATTGCCACATGGGAATTCAAATTCTACAAATAATCACAGAATTTCAGGGTGCTGGGATTACATATATGTAACCTGGCTCACACATGAACCTAAAATAGTTTATTCTATATCTCTATTTACATTTATATGTTCTACTTGTTTTAAAATTTAAAATATAAATATAAATATAAATATAAATAATATATATATGAAAGTATTCTTGTTGCATGTTGAAATTACCTATGTTCTACATTTGTTTAAACAGATGTGCACTGATTTGTGCTTTTGGATCAAATCAAATAAATGCTATGATATGAGTAAGTATATGATTTTGTAGATCCTTTCGCTAAACCTCAAATTGTTTTTCTGATTTTCTCAATTAACAGTTTGCTCCCAACAATCCACAAAGCGTTTTCATTTCAACAATGTTACTTTCTGTTTCTTATAGTCTTTACATATATCTCTATAAACTATAATTTCTGATGACATGCCAATTTATGCAAGTTTGAGAGTCACTCAGTTAGTTATTACTCATTTTGAACCAGCTTTGCATAACTGCATCAGAGTGTAGCTTCCGCTCAGTCACTCAGTAGTCATAATAGAGTAATCTCAAGGTAATCACTAACCTAAGAGCAACCTCTGCTGGCCACCAGGCTGAGTTGGAAGCATTTTACTGTAGTTTCACAATGTCACTTGACCAGGTTGGATTCACAAGTTTGGTGAAGGTTTTAGTGTTTTGATGTATGCAAGGCAAGCATGATGTTTTTGAGACTACAAAAAAAAAAAAAGGTAGAAAGTCTAAGTTAAATTTTCTTTACTCAATTCTCACTTTTGTGACCTGAGTAACATGTAGAAAGTTCAGTCAAATAGGAATAAGGGCTCATATTGCACAGAATTTTTCAGCAGATGGAAGGAGAATCTTAAGTATCAAAATTTTATGGTAAAATATAAGCAACTGTATAAATAAATTCTTTTTATATTTTAAAGATTATTTCAGTAAAATGAATACAATGTATAAGATTACATTAATAAATTTACCTTTCCTGAGTGTACATGAGAAGTCACATATTTTTATTTGGGAGGCATAAAGAGAAACACTACCTAGGTACAATTTTCAAAATGTTGCCTCTATGTAGTACATACATACACATTCTCTTGAGGTTTATGCTTCTAAGGATATACAAAGTTTGACTATGAAGGATGACTTATGCACTACTCAATAACTGCTCAGTCCTTTGAGCTGGGTACCACGAAGAACACTTAATATGGAAGGCCATATACACATATTATGGTAAAACTGGATCCATAAAATAATGCGTTTAAACAATAGTAGGCAACTTGCATTCACAAGCACTGTGTGGACTCTTTAGCTTTCAGTTTATAGTCACTTGACTGCTGTCTTTATTTCGGATAGAATTATGACCCTATGCTCCCTGGAGACCAGTAAGAATAAATGCAGGTCTTGTCTTCATCACTTTCTTCACTGCTGACACAAAATACTCAACACCCACAGTTTAAAGGAGGGGAGGATTATTTTGGAGGAGAGGATTCAGTCCACAGTCTGCTGGCCCCAAGGCAGGAAGAGCATGGCAGAAAGACCTGGCATAGGAAAGCCTCTCGGTCCATGGCAGCCAGGAAGGAGAGAAAAAAGGGAGGAGTTCGGGACAAGAATATTCCTTTCAAGGTCATGCACTTGGTGACCCAGGCCCAACCACACCCCACCCAACAGCAAGTCAGCTAGAGCGGCTCAGGAGCCAATCACCTAAAAGCCTCACCTGTAAATACCCAATACCCTGAGGGAATCCTCATGTCTAAGTCCAAAAATCCTTGTTTTATTTACTTTTTGTTTCATGGTACTGAGAATTGAGCCCAATTTTTTTCCGAAGAAAAACATTTTGGCTAACTTGCTATATTAGGCCTGAATTTATAATTCTCTTGCCTCAGGCTTTTAGAGTGCTGAGATGACACGCATGTAACACCACATCCAACTATTTCATTTGATTTTTTCAATACACAGAGGATCTTATACAGCAGAACTTTCGACAATCTGATCCTTAATTTTCTAGGTGTGTCTTCCATATGATTCCACAATTCATGGTTATCTAGTCTACTAATTATTTGCACAGGCTTTGGTATTTTCTTCTAAGTAATAATAATAGCTGACATGAAGGCTTAGCTCAGGAATTCTTGACAGGTGGTAAAGGACTTTGGGTCCCAAGTCTCTTTCAAGGGGTCCATGGGTGAAAAGATTTTTATACTAAAACATTGTTTTTTTTTCACTGTGTTGACATTTGCATTAGAGGCACAAAGATAATGTTAGAGAAAACTGCTGCATCTGGGCATAAGTAAAGGAGGTGATGCTAAGCTTTATTATTCATCAATGTGTTCTTCACAATGTAACGAAATTAACGCTCATAATGACCTGATTGTTTCTATAGATTAAGTAATATGATTTGTTAATCCCTAGAGTATCTTGTAAATACTTGATAGTTAGCTCTATATTCAAGAGCCACATAGATCTAAGAAGCTAGCTCACAGAGCATTTGCCTAGGAGGTAGGAGACTCTGCATTTGATTCCTAGCACCAAAAACAAACAAATGACAAATACCATTCATTTGTTATACTGTAAAACATCTGAGTATATTGCAATATTTTACAGATAATTCTTTTTCTAGGAATGATGGGTCATTTTCCTAATAATTAAAATGTGCAGTGCATTCAAAATATCTATTTTCTTCTTTTCCACATTCTTTTATCATGGCTTAACTCCGTTTGATCTAAATAATTTTGAATCTCTTTCATGGGAACCTTTAGTTGTTCATTTTCAGTTCACTGATACATGAGGGGATCATTTTTGACAAAATATCAGCTCACTTACTGTATCAAAATAAAATTATTCTTGAGTAATTTTCTGACATAGTTCTTCTCTTTTATTAGCTCTGACTCTATCTCATTAACAGTTTCACAAATTACCATAATAACAGGTTGGCATGCTCATTAATTCTCATTTATGCATAAATTGCATTGACAAACCTAATAAAATATTATAGGGAATTCCCAGCCTCCAGTATGGTACATATATCATTACACGTTATCAAAATGGGGATTATTTGGAACCAAAAGCTTCAGTATAAAAGTGGAATGTGAGGTAACACCAGATTTTGCACTACAAACGCCCTCTTCCATGCCCCGTGTTCTAGGTGTAATGTGGAGACCTTGCTCCACACTAGCTGGAATCACAATGACCTAAACAATCTGCCAAACACTTCAGGGACATAAACCATCTCATGATGTTACAATTTCCTACTTTTCAGTAGTATTTTGTTTGCTGGTGTAGGCCACCCTCAATGACTATTTCTATAAATTAAAAAAAGTATGAGATTATTACAAGTTGTTTCAAATGCAATTTATAAGAAACAACAGAAATTACTTGATGTTGCTATGAAGCAGCAAAAAGTTATACTTCAGTCTTTGGGGATTTTCAAGAAATTATTTTAATAATTTAGGTGAACAAAGGTGCATTTTTAAAAATATAATTTGGAATATATGTAAATATTGATATAGGTGGTATTAACTAAATATCACATAAATATTAATAAAACAGCTGTGGTTCCTATAATTTAAGAGATACAATCTAATGCATGTTGGATATATCCAAAGAAAAGTTTGTATTCATAAATCATGAAACTTCCCACTGTTTAAAATATCTTTCTGTTTATTAAAACTTTTGTTCTTTTTTACAATTTTTCAAATTGTACTCATGCAGTATGCAGAGCTAGTCTATCCATACTAATTTTCTTTATTTTGTATAGATTCAAACACATTTTATATAGTTATGGTTTAAAAAAATAGAATAGTTCCTCAGTCCTTATCTGTGGGAATTTGGTTTTAAGACTTCCTGTTGATGCCCAAATGGCAAATTCTACAAAACTCTAAGTATACTATGTTCTTTTCCTATATATACATAACTATGATAAAATTTAACTCATAAACTAGGCACATTAATACAACAAAATAGAGTATGAACATGGAGTAATCATTAACCAATGGGGACAGTTTGAACAATTTATGAACAAAGCAGCCTTCACAAGAGCCAAGAAAAACAAGTGGGAGACCACGATGTCTGATTTTAGCATCATTGTCCTAAATGGCATATTGAATGAGGCAAGAAGGATTTGCATACAAATCAAAAACAGTTTATCTCGGAGAGAGACGCTTAGAGGAAAGAGAGGGAGTTAAGAAGGATCCAGTCCCGGCACCACCAGAGTGAAACTCCTCACTGGGCAGATGTCCATGGGCCCCTCACTCCAAGCCGAGAAAGAATGCACAGTCTGTCCTTGGGGGTGGAGGAGGAATATAAGTAGGGGGTGGGGGAAGAATATAAGTAGGAGGAATAGAAGTAGACACAGTTTACTGAATCTGAACCTCAGCCTGCACTCCCACTGCCAGGTTAAATGCTGAATAGAATTCTTCAACCTCCCTCCTCCACAGAATAATGATTGTAGATAAGGGGTTTAGACTCAGTTCTGTCCTAAGGCGAGGACTGCATAGACAGAATATCCTTCTAAATATCCCCCCAGTGCATGCCGAGAAGTTCCATGATTGTTGATTTGGGTGAGCCATGGATTGAGGCACACTCCAGTGCAGAACTAAGAAGATACTATCTGTAGGCCTGTGTGAACTGTGACTATAGGACACCAACTTGTACTGAAATAGCAGCAGTATTCGCAGGCTCAGAGAAAATAATTTAGACCCTGATTAGAATTTTTAAAACATTGAAAGAAAAGAAAGCCATAATGTATGATCTTTGTGATGATTCCCTCTTCTCCCTAAAAATGAGACCTATCTGGAAAATAATCAGTCCTGAAAGCTGGAGATCAAAAATGCCAACCATAGTCAGCCTAACCTTGCCTTACCTGCCACCTCTATTCTCATGCTGAGTGGTTCTCTGTTAAGTCAGGGAAAGAGGGCTGTTCCTTTCTATTTGCCAGAATCTTACTGAGGATTTTTGTGGCTATATTCTTTAAAGAGATTAGCATGCAGTTATCTTTTTTGGCTGGATCTTTGTCAGGTTTTAGAACAGGGTAATAACTAAATCTTAGAAGCAGTTTATATGTCCATCAACAGATGAACAGATAAAGAAAATGTGGTATTTCCACATGATGTAGTATTACTCAGACATAGAGAAAGATAAATGTGAGTTATGTGTAGGAAAATTGATGAACCTTGACACCATAATGTTAAGTGAAAAACATCAGACCCGTAAGCTTAAAAATCACAGTTTGCCTGTATGAGAAACCCAAAATATAAAGAGCAAAATGAAAAGTAGACAGTAAAAAGCAGAGAGACAGATGGTTTTACAAAAATGTAAGGGACCAAGAGTTGGAGGGTTAGGGAAGGGAAAGGAAAAGAATGCAAAAATAATGAGAACGTGTTATGTACAGCTACCAATTCCCCACAAGGGCTGCAAACATTACATATTACAAGCATTTTATAACAAAAAGCCAAATGATGAAGGTTAGAATATATATCAACAGGAATGAGAAAAAATCAGAAATCCTTGAGCTTAATATAAACTAAGAAAAATTAAAATGCAACAGAATGCATCAATATTAGTACAGATGAAACAAGAAAAAAATAATTAGCTTGAAGACAGGTCATAAATACACAGTCAAAATAGAACAAAGATAAAAGAGTGAATAGTAATGAAGACAGTTTATATGAAATACAACACAGCATTAGAAGTTCAATTACGACTTTTATTGCAGTTCAAGAGAACTGAAGAATACAAATACTTGAGCACAGGAAGACTAAAATCACTAGACAGACTTAATTCTACCAAGTTTATTTTAAAACATATAACCTAACTCTCGAGACAAGCTTATCAGAGCAGCAAGATAAAAGAAACAAATAACACATAAAAATGTCCACATTCAACTGAAATCACAGTAGACTGGAGTCTCTGAAACCATAAGCCAAATATACTTTCCTCCTTTTAAATTGATTTTTGTCAAATACTTTTGTCACAATACCACAAGTCTAATACAGCAATACATACAGGTATCAAAATAGCAAACTGTATCATACAAAACTTTACAGTTTTTGTGTTACTTGGAAGAAGTAAAAAATAGGTTAAAGTGACTGTCTAGAATAACTGGTAATGAAAATGGCACAATGATAATACACTGTGATATAAGTTTTATGAATGTGAGCACTCTATCTTAAAATATCTTATTATACTTACAGTATTAGCAGCCCCTGGTTCACCGCGGTTTACTCAAGACTCAGAAAGTGAAATCCTGGAAATGAGAAACTGCAGTAGATTGTCTGCAAGCTGTAGTGTGTGCTGTGGTATCTTATATAATTAAGACTGCATTACTGATATTGAGTTCAGAAAAATAAAATCAAAATCTATGATCCCATTTCTTATTTATCACTAACTTGCTTGGAATAGCTAAAACATGTTAAAATAACATTGAATTGAATCATTATTCATATAAATTTACTAAAGAACTTCCATCAATAGCATCATGTTATGGCTGATACCTACACGTCTTCCCAAAGCCTCACAGGCCCCAGCTGGGGAGTTCTGAAGTGGCTGGATTAGGGAGAGTGAGTGCGGGTTAAAAGTATAATGCAGTGACTAAGGGTGTGAATCATGGAAGCTCCCCCTCGGGGTGAGCGTCCCCATTCCACAGATTTGCAGCCTGGCGGAATAGAAAAGCAAGAAGGGAGGCAGGCTTGCTGCTGCTGCTTCTGCTGCTTGGTGCCTCTGCTTGCCCTGCTCCACCGTGGATTACTTCTCTTCTGTGGTACCCCTTGCCACACTGCCCTAACTTGCAGCCAGTTACTTATGGACTGAGAAATTGTGACCTGAAACAACTCTTTCCTTCTTTAACTCATCAGAACAATCAGAAAAGTAACTAAGACAAATTTTGGTACTGAGAATGAGGTCCTGACTGTGGCTGCAACTGATCACGTTGCTTGGGAGCCTTTGGAACTAGCTTGCGGAAAGCATTTGGAAAGGTTTGGAGATGTCCACTCAAAAAGCATCCCTGAATACTGTAAGTCAAACTCAAGAGATTCTGGTTAAAATTCAGAAGACCACGTGCTGATAGAAATGCATCTGGTAAAGACCAGGCTCTAGAGGTTCCAGTTGGGAACAAAGACTACAGTAGCTATTGGAATCCAGACAATGTATGTTATGCTCTGCTGGAAAGTTTTTCTGCATTTTGCTCATGTGCAGAGATGTTGACTGAGATGAAGCTTAAAGGTAGGAGACTGACTAATCTAGTGGAAGAAATTTGAAGGCATTCTAATGTTGAGGTGGTAATAAGACTACTGTTGGGGGTTTTTAGACAGATTTATGTTGAGAATTAAGAGCCAAGATCCCAGCGGAATGGTTGACAATGTTTCAAGTTTGACCAAAAAGGAAGCTCTTGTAAAGTTGAAGCTCACAAAGATGGAACAGAAGAGAACTTGGTTGAAGAAATGAGTATGATAACAGAAGAGATGACCTGAAGACATGACAAGAACAAGCAGAAAGGACTCCCACCCTTTGCAGCTTCAAAATTGCAAAGGAAAAAGACTTCTTTGAGATGAACTCTAGTGCACCACTTTCCAGAATGGTGGCAATCTAGAGAATTTGTTCCTCCAGACTTGGCTCACGCTGCTCAGAAATTTAGGCACTCAACCTCTACAGCCATGAAGAAAGAAAATCTAGTTACTGTCACAGCTGGCTGCAGAACAAGAAGGCCTGGGAGGGCAGGCAGTGCCTCTGAGAGGGAGTGGTTGAACCTGTGAGTGAGAAAGTAAAGGTACAGTGTAGACCTCCAAAGACTAGAGAAGCCAGGAATATGGATAAGCTGAGGTAAACTGCAGGGAGTGACCACAGCCAACCCAAAAGAAAAGCTGTGAGAGCTACAACCAGTGATGGTGCCTTTGGGTCAGAGACATCCGCAGTCTCTGCAGTTCACTCTTGCCACGTGATTGACCCAGATGCTGGAAATGGACCATAGGACTCAATGTTTGCTCTGCTGAATTTTGAACTTACTTGGAACCCGTTCCTTTTTATCCCCCACTTGTACCTTGTGAAATAGAAATGTTTATTTCATGCTATTGTATTTTGGACATGTTTAACTTTCTTTTCAAATGGGGTTTGCAACTAAGAGTTTGCATTGAGTCTCAGAAGAGACCAGATTTGGACTTTTCAGCAGTGGTGAAACAGTCAGTACTTTGGCACCTGTCAGAGAGGAACTAAGTGCCTTTTGCATAATAGAATATGCATGCATCTTTTGGAGATCGAGGCAAAATATTGTGGCTTATATGTTGATGTGTCCCCAAAGCCACGTGAGGTCATAGGTAGAGAGTCTCGAAGGTGGCTCTATTAGGGTGTGTGAGTATGGATTAAGGTGGTGATGCTGGGATAGAGGGTGTGGATAATGGGAGCCCCACTCTGTGTAAGTGTTACAATCTGGATGGGATATAAATGGAGAGGAAATAGCCTTGCTGCACCTGATTCTGCCACTGCTGCTGCTGTTTTGCTTCTCCTGCCTTCCATCCTATGAACTGCTGTTTCTTTTCTATGGTGCCCCCACTCTGCCATGCCACTCTGCCTTGGAACTAGATCATAATAGATTGAAACCTCTGCAAACTGAGAGCTGAATTAAACCCTTCCTGCTTTTACTAGTAGGTATTGGGTATCATGTCCCAGAAATGAGAAAAATAACAAAGACACATATATAATGACATTCTTGAGTCCTTTTCTCACCTTATTACTGACTGTGCTTCTTCACATTTACATATTTTGGTAATACTGTTCCTTTTCTATCCCACGTTCATTCCTACCGTCTGGGCCTTGGCATACGCCGCAGCACAGCAATAAATCTCTAGCCGCACATCTTCACAGTTAACGCTTTCTCATCAGCATTTTAAGGGTCACATCTTCAGATAACTTTTCTGAACATTTTCCTTCATGGAGGCTAACTTAACATCAAGTTTTACTAAATTATTATATTTTATTCTCTATCATAACCTGAAATAACTTTTGTCCACTTACTTTCTGTTTTCTCTTCCCAAAGTGAAAAAAGAAAGGATGAAAACAAAATGGTATTCTTCCATTATTGTCACCAGTTTACATCACACCAAATACTTTGAGTCCTCACATAGGAATTCATAAAATATTTATTCAATGAATGAGTGAATGAATAAATGATTATCTTGTCCTCATATTTTAAGACATTTTCTATAGCAAAGAGCAACTTACAGAACAAGCAATATTAATAAGAGGATTAAATATTAGAATTTTTTAAATTACCACAGGAACAGTAAGAAGGAAGAAATATCATGCAAATAGAACAAAGAAGATTCACAGATGCATTAAACACATAATTTTTGCTGGGGATTTAGCTCAGCAGCATAAGTGCCTGCCTTACAAACACATGTTCATGAATTCAATCCCAAGTACAAAAAAAAAATAGAATAAATAAAATAAAATAAACACATAATTTACCCTAACAGGCTTTCACTTAAAAGCCAAACATGGCAACAGATGTAAGGTGCAAAATAATGAGTCATTACCGAAGATATTGAAGAGGTCATAGAAATGGAAAAGGAGGATATTTAGGTGCATTATCAAGTCCATAATAACGCTAAACAGTGTAGATTTTATCTTTGAGGTAATTAATTCTAATAAATGCACACAAAGTTCAAAATTATGGTGTGTATTAAAGATGGAATTCAAATATTCAATGTGTTTGCAAAACTTCCCTCAACAGTTCCCTTAAGCAGGCTTGACAGTAAAAAGAATGCAACTGGGTTGAAAAGTAGCGGAAAAGTTGAATTTAGAAAGAGATAGGAAGAAATACAAGTGAGGACAGCCTTCTGTAGAACAAAACTGGCTGCATAATTCCTGTGTCTTCATTTATTCACTTATACTCAAGTCTCCTGAACATGTACAAAGAAAACAGGGTTAAAACAGAGGGCTAAAATTATTCCAGTGCAAGAGAATGGCTACACAGAATGCCAGACTGCTCTATCTGTTTTAGAACTGCTCGCAGATGAACTCATTCCATGCACTTGCACGTAAACACCTAATATACCTTTTATAGAACAATTAACTACAGGTTTAATCAGTACACATTATATAATTTATATATTTTTAATTTATATAATTATATATGTTTAAGTATAAATATACACATACTTCTTTAGTCCTTCCCAATATAGAAGACACCAAAAACAAAAAGCAAAAACAAAAGTGAATTTTCTACGTCTTTAACTGAATTAATAAAAGAAGTACAAACCTGACATCTGACTGTGGCTTTGGGAGCTTTCAAATCTATTTAAATATCTCTTCCCTTAAGTGGAATTGGTGAATGAAAAGCAATTATTAAAGTAGATTTTCATGTGAAGAGAAATGATAACTAGGTGAGATAAAGATGTTTTGGAAAGAGCCTGTGGGTACCTGTACATTAATTAGCTTGGTAGAAAACATATGCGTTACTATTTTTCACAAACCTAAGGAATGCTAGCCTTGGTGAGCTAAGCATAAAGTCATCCATTTTTCCTCTGTTAAGATGCAAGCTATTCTGTTCTAAAAAATTTTTTTTCAATAATAACTCTACCAGTGAAAGTGAAGAATAATTCATCTAATTGAAACTCAGAATGCTATAGATAGATAGAAAGTAATTACCTATGATATATACTAGCCAAGTTCCTGGGAATAACACCCATATCTTTACAGAAAATGCTATGAAATTGTTCAAGACCATGATCATCAAGACACTCATATAAATCTTATCTGTGTGCTCAGAGTTTGACAGGATGCATAACTTGGAGTAAACAAAAGCAGCAAGGTAATTCTCCTATTATATTCACCATTGGGAAGATCCTACTGTGTCTGTTCTGGCACTCTAGAACTTAAGAAGGATAAAGCAACTCAAAATAAAGAAAAATACATAATTGAATTGTTAGAAAATGAGAATTCTAAAAAAGGTTAAAAGAAATTAGATTAGGCCAGAGAACAACTGGTTACAGGTTTACTGATAGGTTACAGGTTTATTAATAGACTTTTCAGAGAAGGGTTATTTCCCAGATTGTGATAGCCAGCTGTTTCCATTTTTGTTTAAAGCATAATAAAAAGAGATAAATTTTAATAGCAAAATAAGAGAAGGAAGAAAGACGCTTTTGATAATGGAAAAGACTCATCAATATTAAATGGATTCCGAAGGGATTGCAGAGCATTGAATTTTTGGAAATCTTTCAAAAACAGAATTCAAATATATAAGGCTTGGAGGTCAAGGAAAGGACAACATGAACTTTTAAGATGATTTCCATGGCTGCAATTCAAAGACAGCACTACAAAGGAGAACAGAATGTCCATTATGCATGAAAGGGAGGATGTAGAAAGAAGCCAGAAATAAGCAGAAAATGGTCATGAATATGGTATCACTTCTTCGAATTATTTACTAATTTGATTGTACAAATATCTCCTTCAGTAATAAAACCCAAAATGTGTAATTGCTACTGTAAAAAAGAGAGGAAAAGAAAGTATTCTAAAGGATATAACTGCATATATGTTTAATTGTGTAAAATAGATGACCATATTATTAAGTTTTTGTTAGAACATGGAGCAGAACTGTTTGCAGTCTCACTGAATGTGTACTTTGTATGCTTTAATTTTGTAACTTGAACAACTATTTCCAAGATGACAGTATATAATTTATCAAGTAGTGATTTCTTAGTGTTTTTTCTTTTCTTTTTCCTTTTTAATTCTGTATTGTTGCTACCCTTTTTTTATGTTTTTTTCTCTTTAAATAAAATTTTAAAAGATTAAAAAAAGAAATAATATATCTCCTTCAGATGAAGTGAGCAGAATCCATTTGTTTATGATGAGGATTGAACCCAAGGGCCTTATATATGGTAAACACTGGCTCTAGCACTAAACTACAATCTCAGTAACAGTTTATCTTTTTCTTCCTATTTTACAAACAAATGCAGAGGCACAAACACGTGCATATAATACATACTCTTCATTTAAAAAGAAGATAAAAATCACTACTTCCATGAGAAAAAATGTTTATTTTGCTGCCAGTTTATTTCTCATTCATGTGAAATGGAATATCTCAGATTATATAGCAGGAATAAACAAGTGAAAACTTTATATGACTATCATTACGGACTTAACCCATCTGTGACAATGTGGAAGCTTTGGGTTGAAAATATAACAAGACTTCTCAACCATAGTACACATAAACATTATGAGAAAGTTTGTTAAAAATGCAAATCTATGGGTCAAGCCCTGAGAGATTTTGATTCAGTTGATCTGAGGTGGATTCTGGAATCTGTAAGTTCCTCAGTAATCCAAGTCATTATAGTACAAGTTCTCTGTTGACTCAAGTGTCAGAAATAAAGATACAGAAATTTTGGTTAAGGCCAGTGTATCCACTCATTCAACATTTTTGTTCTAACATTTATATATAATTGAATCATCTCATCTATCAATATTAAATTGTAACAGCATCCCATAAAAATCACATATAATAACCCTTAAATATGTCTTAAATTACCCATAACATATAGTTTGATGTTGTGGGCTAGAAAAATTTGTGCAGTAAGATAAATAGTGTATATAACTTAAAAAAATACTTAGATGTACCACAGCAAATGTCACTAGAAGGGGTTTTGTCATCAAAACGTTAGCATTCTAGGATGGTAAAAAAACTAGATAGTTTTTGTACTTCAAAGGAAACGAACCATATGATGAAAAGACAATGGATAGAATGGGAGAAAATATTTGCAAACATGTATCAAATATAGGATTTCCTATGGCTCTCGATGTTTGTATACTCTCAAAATTCATGCTGAAACTTAATCCCAATGTGATGGTATTAAAATGTGAGTTCTTTCAAAGATGAGCTCTTTAAGAGGTGGGTAGGCCATGAGGACTCTACCTTCATGTGAGACATTTTTGTTCTTATAAAAGACATGTGAGGGAGCACGATCACCCCTTTGACCATCTATCCTGTAAGGACATACCTTGAAGGTGTCATCTATGATGCAAGAAACCTTATCAGACATTAAATGTGCTAGTGCATCAATGTCAGATCTTGTAGTTGCTAGAAATTTTAGAAATAATGTTTTGCTGTTGATGAGTTTTTTATACTCTGCTATATTGTTTTGGAAGCTGAAACTGACTAAAATTAGGTTAATATTTAACTCACATGATTCAAAACTTAACAGCAAAAAACAAACATGATCAAAAAATGGGGAAGTCCTGAACATATATTTTCCACAAGAAGACATGCAAAAGCCCAACTAGTATAAAATATTCCATATCACTAGTCATCATGGAAATAAAAATCAAAACTGCACTTAGCTATCACCTCATCACCAAAGAGGGATTGTCTATAATCAAATATACAAAGATAACAAGCACTGGTGATGAAGAAGAAAAAAGGGAATCCTTACATACTGTTGATAAGAATTTAAATTAGTACAACCATTACAGGAAACAATGTGGAGTTTCCTCAAAACATTAATAAGTGCCATTATGATATGAATTAACAATCTTTTTCATTTCAAAGAAATGAAATTGATGTGTCAAAGAAATATGTACTACATGTTTATTGAAACACTATTTACAATAGCTAAGATATGTAACCAACCTAGATAGCCTTTAACTGACTAGCAGAGAAAGAAAATGCAGTGGACATACATAAGGAAATGCTAATCAGCTGTAAAAATTATTAAAGTCTGTCATTTTCAACAATATGCATGGATCTAGAGGCTATTAATGAAATAAAATAGACACAGAAAGACAAATACTACATGATCTCATTCCTATGTGAAATCTAAAGAAGTCAAGAAACATTGTGATTACTTGAGGCTTGCAAGAATAGGGAAGGGAGGGACACAGAAAGATTTTATAACTGGTAGTGGGTTATAATGAGGTAGGGTGAAAAATTTCTGGAGAGCTGTTACATAGTAGGGTGATAACAGTTAGTGATAATGTAGTGTATATTTGAAAAATCTAAAGAAAATGAGGTTTTACTTTTTCACCATAAAGAAGTGATAATAAATGTTTCAAGGGATAAATGTTTATTTTGATTTAAACACTACTATATATATATATATATATATATATATATATATATATACATGTATATACGCACACAAGTGTGTGCATGTCAAAATATCACAGTACCTCCTGAGATCTGTGCCATGTTGGAACTTCGGGCACTGAGCAACCCAGCAAGCAGCCTGCCCTGGTAAGTGACTGTGGTCTGGCAAGCCGTGGGCGCCCCAGGGCAAGAAGCAAGAAGCAACAGCGTTTACTGAGATCCGCACCATGTTGGAACTTAGGGCGCTGAGCCAACCAGCAACCAACCTGATGCCTACCTGGGTGCAGGCTTAGAATCAAACATACCATCGCCCTCCCCCCGTTAGCAAGTGGGATCCAGGGCTCTTGGCATCTCTTGGGAGCTTGAAGGTATATAATGCAGCGAGTGGGGGGAATTTCCTTAGACTATATCTTTGAAGGCAGATATTTTTATTGCCATTTTGCTTTGTCCTGATTAATAGTGTTGCTCTATTCAATATTGTTTTGATAAGTTCTATAATATTGTGCATTTCTTTTGATTTTGCTATACCTGATTGAAAGATCAACTATTGTGAAGATAACGAGATATTCAATGGGGCCTATTACTGTTGCCCTGGTGATCTGCCCTGATGTTCTGTACCAATTTCACTACACTGTCTCAATTGGCTTTATTCCATCTTTTTTGTTGTATATTACTAATTCCAAGTTAATAAAAAATTAAATTAAAAAAAACAATAGAACATGAGAAAACAAGGTAACAAAATACCTCCAAAATTTCTCAACTCCACCAAAGGGGATCCATGTGACATAGATGAGTAGAAATTCAGAAACAAAACAACAGAATTATATAAGGTGATTAAAAAGGAAATAACAACAACAAAACAGATCAATAAGATACTGAGCAAGCAGAAACATGATATAATTAAACAGATAATGGACTTAAAAATCAAAATGAGGGAAATAAAGTGCTCTAAAGGATATAACTGCATGTATGTTTAAGTGTGTAGGATTGATAACCATATTACTAAGTTTTTTTGGATTGTTGAACAGAACTGTTTGCAGCCTCACTGTTTGAATGTCCACTTTGTATGCCTTAATTTTGTAATATGAACAACTATTTCTACGAAGACAATATGTAATTTATCAACTAGTGATTTCTTACAGTTTTTTTTGAAATTCTGTATTATTTCTACCCTTTTTACAGTTTTGCTTTTTTTTTCTTTAAATAAAATTTTTTAAAAACTCACCATATCTCATAAATATATACAATTTTTATGTAGGAGGTAAAAAACAAATTTATTTATTTTAATTTTTTTTATTTTAAAGAGAATAAAACAAAAGAAAGCAAAGCAAAATAGAACAAAGCAAACCAGAACAGAGCAATGCAAACAACAAAGGACTTCACAACAAGACATCAACAGTGGCTACCATAATGTCTCTTGTTTTCTTTGAAATAGTTGACCATACTTTAGCACACAATAATATCAAATATAACAAGATAGTATAAAACCAATCAAAACAACAGTTTTATACTATACATTATGCTATAATGTCTCATTTTCCCCAAGAACTTGTCCATACCATCACACATAATAAAATCAAATAAAACACAATAGAATAGAACCAATCAAAACAAAAGAAGAAAAGCATAATAGGACTTTAAAACAAGATGATAAAAAATCAGCAATGGCTGCCATAATGTCTCATTTTCATGTTATACCATACTAGTCAATAGCAGGTACTATAAATCAGGTATTGTTCTAAGCCACTTTTTTTTTTTTTTGTACCAGGGATCATACTCAAAACCTCACGCTTGCCAGGCAGGTGCTTAGGCCACTGTGCTAAATCCCCAGCCCCAATAATGTCTCATTTTCTTCAAAGTAGCTGTTCATACCATCACACATAATAAAATCAAACAAAACCAAACAGAATGAAACCAATTATACAAACAAATGAAAGCTTTATAAGACTTTGAAACAATATAATAGGAAACCAATGATGATTACCATAATACATCCCATTATATTCAAAATAGCTGCCCCTACCATGAGACAGAGTAAAATCTAACAAAACAGGACAGAACAAAGCCAAAACTAACAAATTGTGAAAACAATACAAGAGTTCAAGATAAGATAATAAGAAATTAACAGTGGTTACCACCTTTTCCTCCCAGGTGTTTCCTCCTATCACTTTCATAGTATCTACTGCATTTTTTGGATCCCATTAACTCCTTCTGTTTCTTACGTGAAGGTCCTTGCATATGAGTTCAAACTGTTTCACCCATGAACATGACCTCCAGTTGTATCCATTTACCTACAGGAGCCTTGAGATTATTTTACTTTATAGCTGGGTAGCTTTCCACTGCATAAAAATGTCATATCTTTCTTATTCATTCTGCAGTTGATCAGCAAGTTACCCTTGCTTTTTTTCTGGTCTCCTGTCACATGGAACAATTGTTTTCTCTCCTTTGATTTTCAGTCTATGAATTTCCTTTCCAGTTACATGTGTTTCTTGTAAACAGTCTATCGATGGATCTTGTTTCTTGATCCACTCTCCCTGTGTTTCTTTTTACTGCTGAGTTGAGATCATCTACATTAGTTGATACAACTGGCATACATCAGTTGATCTCTGCCATGCTGTCCTCCTGCTGTTAGCCTTCCACTTTTCCCCTTCATTAAATTGTCTGTCTTGTTTGAAGATCCTCTTCTGCTGCTGCTCCTGGAACCATGGTCATCTTTATCTCTCTCTCTACAATATCCTTTAGCACTCTCTGTAGCGTTGGTTTGGTGGTCATGAATTCCTTCAGTTGTTCTTTATCATGGAAGTAACTTATTTTCCCATCAATTTTGAAAGACAGTTTTGCAGGGTACATCAATCTGTGTTGGAAGTTGTTTTCTTTCAGAGACTAAAACACTTCACTCCAAACTCTTCTTGACTTGGAGCTTTGTGTTGATAAGTCTCCTATGCTTCTGACTGGTTTTCTTCATAGGTGATCTATTTCTTTTCTCTAACAGCTTTTAATATTCTGCTCTTTTGCTGAATTTCTGGGATCATGACTATATATGTCTGGGTGTAGATTTACTTTGGATATGGCTAGTTGGAGTCCTATATGTCTTGCTTATGTGTATGCGAGATCCATTTCCCATGTTCAGGACGTCTTCTGCTATTACTTCTGTAAATAGCCTTTTAGTTTCATTTGTGTTGACCCTGGCTTCTTCACTGATGCCTGTCATGGTTAAATTATAATTCTGTGCTTCATCCTGAAACTGTTGAATTGTTATTTCCTGATTCCTTATTTTTTTAAAAGATCTTTTCTTTAATGTTTGCTAGCTGCAGTCCTATCTTAAAGGTTTGAAAGTCTATCTTCAGTTTCTTTCAAGTGATTTTGCCAGCTTTCAGTTGACTTTTTATTTTCCTGGATCTTTCTTTGAATCTGTTTCATACATTGTAATTCCTTTCTATATTCATTCAAGATTTCCATCATTTTCTTGTGCTCGTTTTTTTATCTATGTCTCCTTTAGATATGCTGAGCAATGTTTTCATTATGTTTGTGATTTCTTCTTTTACTTTAGAGATTATTTCTGATTTGACTGCTTTTACAATCTCATGAAGTTGTTTCTTTACTTCAGTTGCTATCCTCTTAGAGATTTCAGGTGTGTGCCTTCCATTTTCTTCCATCTCTGTATCGCCCACCCTTGTTCTGTGTGGGCTGGAAGGCTGAGATTGCCTTTTGCTCCTTCATCTCGACATTCTTTTGGGGTCCTCCCTACAAGCTGGTCATGGGACCCCAGGCACTTCCCATGTGGGCTGACCCTCTGTGGTATAGAGAAATGGGACAGGTACCTGGGTTCCTCTGACCCCAGATTTACAGGGAGGTAGCAGGGCATGGGGCAGGCTTCTCCAGACCTGTGCAGCTACACTGGGGCTTCCCCTATGGCCATTGGTGCACGGTGGTGGGGCTGCTTCTCTCAGCCTGTGTGCCTACACTTGGACTCCCACAATGGTGGCAGGCACACAGGGGGTGTGTTTGTCTGATTCTCCTGGTGGGTGATGACTACCTAAAGAAAGCAAGGGTCTTCAATGGTGACCTACAGGTACACGGGGCTTACCTGCTCCTGCTGGCTGCCTGCAGGAAGGAACCTTCCAGTGGCAGCACCCAGCAGGTGGAGAAGGATCCATCTGGTTCTTCCTGCCCTCACTGGCTGCCTGCAGGAAGGGGCCCTCTGGTGGCAGTGCCTGGCAGGCAAAGGCGGGTCTGCTGCTTCTCTCTGCCTGTACTTATTTATCTATTTTTGTAGTAGGAGTCTAACTCATGACCTCAGGCTTGCCAGGGAGTGCTGCTCCGCTGAGCTATATCCCAGGCCCAAAAAACAAATTTAATTTGCCAGAAAGCAAAGTCGTTTATCAGATATTTTCTAACAGTTTTAAGTTGGAATCCATAAGGATCCTACTAGTTAATGAAACCATTCTGAGCTATTGGACTAACACATCTCTCTGGAGGTAAAGGTAACTTCTTTGTCAGAGTATTAAAAACAAACAGAAGTCATCTACTGCATCAGTGACGACAATAAAGAGCAGATAGCTACTGCTGCTTTGTCAATCAGAGTGTAGAATGGCGCTTTGAGGCAGTGCATATTACTTTTGATGAGTACCATGTGCAGCAGCTGAAGGAATTTGATACCAAGAAGCTGACTGAGTTACCAAGGAAGACCTGGAGATACATGAGGATATAGAGAACAGGAAGGAGGTCATGTAAAGTTTGAGACCCTCTGCAAACTCATGGAAGGAATCTTGTGAAAGACTGAGAAGATGACAATCTCCCATTGGCTTGTGTCTTTGCCCTGCTGAGTTGTAACTGACCTCTATGACTGGACAGCCAACGTGAAGCAGATTGTGAAAGCCCAGCCACTTCCAAACAGTATGACATATTCATGGTTGCCTCCAAAGTACCTGGAGATCAACCTCAACCACCTTCTTGTGCTGACATTGTATAAAAGGCCAACTGGAAATACCAAGGTTGACAAGGACCTGGTACTACTGCTGTTTGAAATTCTGTTGTTCTCATCTGGCTTCTCTCCTAAGTATCTCTTGATCTGCATCTACCTCATATCTAGTTTGTCCCAGGCACAGCTGATGATGAAGTGACAGCAGAGAAAGCCAGTGTTGCTGCTTCTGATGAGATGCCCCCTGAGTGTGGATCTTGCATGGAAGAAGATTACGAGTCTCTACCTGGAAAATGTGCTCCACTGTATTAGCACCCCCACTGTTTTCACAGCAGCCTTGAGTGGCACTGTCTTTCCTAGCTACCTTTGTTGATATCTACTGACCTGTGTCAAAGCAGAAAGCAGATCCACAAGCCCCATCTTCCTAACACCTAATAATATCAGGGTTGGTTGTTAAATATTTTGCTTTCTGTTGTTATTGTTTATTCTGTTCTGAAATTAAAGTTGCAAAATAAAGATGAAATTTTATACCAAAAGTTGTTTAAAAAATAAAAATATAATTGAAATATTATCCAGAAATTTCACTACTTGATATTTAGAGAAAAGAAATGTAATCAGTATATAGAAGACTTATCTGCATTCCAATGTTTATTGGAGTACAATTCACAATAGCCGAGATATGGAAACAATCAAGTGTTGCTGATCGATAGATAAAGAACCCTACATGTGTATACATATACACACAAAATGCATACACACAATGCAATATTGTCCTGTACATTATGTTGAGTGAAATAAGATGGACATAGACAAATACTGTATAATCTCACTTACATGTAGAATGTAAAAAGGTCAACTGGTTGGCAACAGCTGGGAATTTTGTGAAGTGGGATGTTGTTTGTCAAGAAGAACAAAGTTTCAGTTATGTAAGAGAAGAAAACTCTGGAGATCTAATGTACTGCCTGTAAGTATAGGAAATAATACTATGTTGTATATGTGAAATCTGTTACATTGTTAAATGTTCTCACCACAAACACACACACACTCAAGAGGTGAGGTAAGGGGCTGGGGATTTAGCTCAGTGGTGTAAGCACCTGCCTGGCAAGCATCAGGTTTTGAGTTTGATCCCTGGTACCAAATAAATAAATAAATAAATAATAAAAAGAGGTAAGTTTAAGTGACAGATATGTTAATTAATCTGACAATATATATACATATAGACAGATAGATACATAGCATGTTATATCTCTTCAATATTTACAGTTTTTGTCAAGTGCACATCAATGAAAAGTGGTAAAGAAACAATTAGCTGTACTATACGGACTTAAGCTAATTATTATATTTCCAGCTGTTACTTGGTACATAATTATAAAATGAATATGTTGACAACAACATTTCATATTAACCATATATAGCTGTACTTGTTAATATTCTTAAATGTGGTGTGGCTGTTGAGATAATAAACGTGGAAATACCAAATATAGATGCTGCTGCATTGAGACACCTGAGTAAGGCTTTTTCTCTGAATTTAAAATTAAATTTTACCTATTTATAATGTCAAACTGGCTTTTTTTTTTTTTTGGAAACACTATGAAGTATACGGTGAGTGTTTTCTCCATTCCTCAGTCTCCTTCCCACCATAATCTTCTGTCTGTAACATCTCTATTTTAATGAGGAATGCGTTTTATGATGTATGCTTACACTATGGAGTTCGATTATAAAACCAATGGGTCATTAAATGCTCATTTGATGTGATTTTTCTATAAAGCCACTTGATCATTTTCTATTTTGAGTTTTTTGGTTTAGAAATTTTGGGTCATACAAATTTGGGTTTTTTCTTCTAACTTCAAATTTCCATGATTCTACACAATTTTATATTCTTCTTTATCCCATTCCTCTCAAGTGAGAAATGTTGATCAATATTAGTGCCCTTTCAAGTAACTAACTTCCTTTTTTTGAACTAAACATCAAAAGACAATATGGAAAAGTGGTTAAGGTAAATAGTACTGAAGTAGTTTAGTTCTAGATTTGAAATTTTGTGACTATATTTAATGACAGTTTCTGTGGAGCATATTATTAAATCTTCTCAAAGTTATACTTGTAAATTTAAATGAGTAAGGCATTACCCTTAACAAGATATGAAAAAATGAAATAAATTATTTATGCTGCTGCTGGTCTACAGTAAATCTCACCGAGTGAGATTTCTGTCTAGATGTGAGGTTTCTGTCTAGATGTTCCCTCAAAGCTGCATGTGGTCATAGGACTTTTTCAGAGGTGGCTGCATCTAGAGTGCGCAATGCTGGGATTAAGGGTGGGTGATTGCTGATCAGTCCACTGATATGATTGGCACTGCCTTAATCCTAGTAGACTGGATACAATATTAGCAACAGAAAGAGACTTGCATCCTCTTTTCACTCTTGCTGTCTTCCATTGTTATGAAGTACTGTCCCTCTGTGCTGTGCCTCTCTGCCTTGGAGACAGACGATTTATGTGCTGAAACCTCTATAAATGGTGAGCTAAGTAAACCTTTTCTCCTTTAATTTTAAACATTAGTCCTTTTGTCTCATCAATGATAAAAATTTAACTAACACAGTGATATTAGTTTAATTTGATATTCATTCTACAGTAGTCATTAACTCTTCTCCTAAAATCACTTTCTTTGCACATTTCTATGTACAAAAGAATCAAAAATATACTGAAAAAATATTTGCAAAATTGGAATATGAGTTGCTCATTTATTAGGACCCTGTTTATAATTGTTATAAGGAAAAAATTCTGAATAAGTGAATTTTTCTTTACTCTTAAGAAAAATTTGCTTTTATTTTATAAACATTTCAAATGTAAATATATCATGTTTTCTACTGAATACAAGTTTTAGAGATGCTTCATATTCAATTAAGTGATTATCATTCTTAAGGTAATTACACATAAAAAATTTGATAATGACTTAGTTTAACCATTTTTAGCCCTTTACCTAAGAAAATAGCTTTGGTTATGTACATCAATAATAACAGAAATATTATTTCTAATCTCACTGTTATTCTAATGTAATTTCTAACTAAAACAACTTAAGCACATCTCTATGGCTAGGCTAATATATGTTTAAAAATCAATAATAATTTTAAATAGAAACTTCTCCTTAATAGACTGCTAGAAAACGTTGTTTCTAACTTTACTTTCTATTTTTCACTGAGTTCTCTCTATAAGCTCTAAACTCAACAATTTCAACCTTCTTTGAAAAATAGGTCCCTATTTCCTCCCATTCTCTCTTCAACATATTGATCAAGTTCTCATCTGGTTATCCTATTATAAGTACATGAAAGAGTCCTATAATTTTAAACAAATCAAGAGAAAGGGAGAAAATTTTTCAATTTTCTGTTTTTCGCTGCTCCATGGTTTTCTTTCAGTGACAAAACCCTTCAGGGCATCATGTCTTCAGGCTACACATCCATCCTTTCCTTAACTTTTTAATACGTGAAATATGGTCACTTCTTAATGATCTTCTGTTTTAGAAAAATCTATTCTTCTTGTCAGCAATTTAATCTTCCAAAACCAGTACTATTGCTTCCTGTTGAATGATCAACTATAAGATACCATTACTCACTACAGCATGTCCAAATTTTCTATTTAGTTTACAAGACTTTATATCATCTGATTTAATCTACTCCATTCAAGGCAAAATAAGTAACACATTAGCACTCCGCGATCATAGCCAAGCCAGGATTTTCATCACTGCCTTGGCTCACGCTTCTGTCTCACACTGCACCTTGTTAATATCCCTTCTTTCCTGGGCTGGCTCATGAATCTTCATTTTCATGGTCACTATCATTTGCCAAGTTCATACTACATTTTACTCTCTTTAGTTAATTCAGCATCCAATTGCTTTCTAATTCTTTTAATTTATGAAATAAAGTTCTACTAAATATATTTACTCAAGTAAAAAGAATGTGGAAATAACACTATTTATCCTTCCTTTCATCTTTTGATCTACAATTGTACTAGTGTCATGTCGTTTGAGAGACAATTTTGTTAGTTCCCCTGATGATACATACTAGAAATGCCATTCATATATACAAAGTATCAATGCAATTTCCCTAGGCTTTTGCATAGAACAGACTACATTGCTATGGACCTAGAACCACAGGAGATTTCTTCAAATACAATTCTCTCTGTCTCTCTGTCTCTGTTTTTTGAGATAGAGTCTTGCTGTATAATTCAACCTGGACTTAAACTCACTGTTTACCTCAAGGTGCCCTTAAACTTGTAGAGACCTTTGTGTCTCAGCTTTGAGAGTGCTGGGATTACAGCAATGATGTCCTATCTCACCTTGCTCTTCAAACACGTGTGTGTGTGTGTGTGTGTGTGTGTGTGTGTGTGTGTGTGTGTGTGTGTGAAAATAATATAAAACTGTGTTTGGAGCAAAGTCCAATTATAGATACAAATATGGCTATAAAATTATTATATTCAAATATTATAAAACCCTTTGGACACACATCTGTGTTTTGCTCTTGTGCCAATATCTATGAAAACAGTATTTAGGAACAGAAATTAAAGTGAAATATTTAAAACAATAAATCGTAAAAACTTGTAAATTTTGAATAATAAGTCAGCAGCTGCTGACATCTTCTGTTCTCAATCTAAAATTATGCATACTATAAAAGAAGTTTAAAAAAAATTTAACCTAAAACTCATGCCTTGTGATGACTGCAATGATTTTCAGTAGGGAAGAACTTAGTAGAGGATCATCTTCAACTCTGCACTTTAGTTCTGATCATGTCACCATGAGCATTTATCCATAATCAGTGAAATAGAAGTCATAAAAAAATCATGAAATTTAGTAGCCTTTCACCATAAGATAGTCTAGTGAATTTGTGGTTTCCTAAGTGTGTAATTTCTTGCAAAAAACTCAAACATAGAAGTAAATAAATTCCTTTGCTTATTATAACAAATTACATACATAATTGAAATATGCTTATTTCTTTACCAAAATATAAATATTCTTTACTTATGCTAGCTATTTAAAAATACATACTACAAGTATCTCTGGTTTTAGGAACATTTCTTCTAATAGATTTTGGTAACTGTCATACATTGTCAGGTAAAATAATGTGAATTTGAGTTAGCATGTATAGCTCTAACAATATGAATGCATTTTGATACTTCTCTTAGAATCTAGTTATAAAAATAATGTCATTATAACTAATGATTAAGATAATTTTCCAACATTGGAATGCATATCATTTGATATACGAATTTGAATTGAGATGCAGGATTGTAAAAGGATAATATCAGAAATTTAGTGTATTTTTGTTCTAGTGAATAAATTTTGTCTAAGATTTTATTTCATACTTAAAGCTCTTATAATGTACTAACATTTCAAATAAACAATATATTATGACACTACGGAACTCAGCCTATTTTTCCCAGAGAAAATTAGGAATAATTGAATTTTTTTCTATTTTTCATCAATGCTGAAAATGTCAAGCATGCAACAGAGTCCTTAATATACTAGGAGAGGAAATTCTACTCCTGGGAGGGTATTGTTCAGGGATAATAAGGACATTCCTGTTCTAGAAGGCAGACTGTTTTCCATCAGATGCAAATGATGAAAAAAAAAAGAAGAAGAGGATTAAAGAGACAAAAACATGACTGCCATGAAGCCAAGGCAATGCCTCAGAGCTTGGGCACGCTATGCTCTTGGCTTGCATGGTCCTGACTAGTGTCCTCTCCAGGACTTAGGCAGCTGGGGAAGTAGGGTAGTTAATCTAAAAAAACATGCATGTGAGAAAGCCTCAGATTTCAAAAAGTTCAAAGTTTTTCTGCCTTCCGTATACACAAAAAGAAAAAAAGCCATTTACCTTGCTTAAATTAATATAATTTGCAGTCTTTTTATAGCAAGTTTTCTATTTTATTTTTTTTCATTCATAAGCTTTTATCACAAGCTTCTATTCATGTATGTTGTCTCTTGGCAGTTTGTGACTTCTTTATCACTTTGTAGAGAAGATAAACAATAAAAATAAAAACAAACTAGGCATTCGTGTATTTATTCCTTGAAAATAAATAGCATCAGCTTAGTGCATGGCTTCTTATGAATTCACAATTTAGACTACATTTCTATGGGAAATTATTGCATGTCAACTGTGAAAAATATCCTTTATTTACAATGTAAATTGTTTATATTACAAACTGACTTAGAAGGGGAAGCAATTCCACAATTTCAAATTCAATGAAAGGAGAAATCCCACTATATCTTAGTAGCTTAGAAGCAAAGTATAACCAATTGTGCAGAATCTTTATGCTCAAATCCAGTAGTAAAGTGGCAGACCTTACCTTTAGGCAAGTTTTAATATAGCAATTATTAATAATACTAAAACTACATTAGCCTGAACAAATAGAATGCATTTTCTCCTTAGGATCTCAAAGTGCTTCTTCTTAATTATCTCATTTTTTCTCATGACATATTTCCATTGGGAAAAGAAAGCAGATATTTTATGCAATTCTAATCGACATTTTACCAAACAGCTTTGAGAGGGTCCTGTGATATTCGGGCACTGAGAACTATAGCTAATAGCCAACTGGATGCGTGCCTGTTAGGCCAGCAGCTGGGCTCTCTAATGAATCTCAGAGCTGGGAGAATAGTTGGCTTTATAGCAGGAAAGAGTAAGTAACTGCCCAACACAGTGCATGTGAGGGGCACCTAAAATGCATCACATAATATAATGTACTACCATACATTCTGCTTTGGTGAAGGAGTACTTCATACATTAGAATTAATATGGAACATTCATATTATTAGCATTAATACATAAAACCACTCCCTAGCAAAGAATAATATTAAGAAATGTTTATTGCTAATAATATTATTAATGATAACCCATGAAAGCATTCTCTACTAAAGTACATCATATGCTAACACATAAAATCTTAGAATTAGTTGGAGTTTAAACAACAACATCCTGCAAACGTAACTGTAGAGTTCACAGCAAGTGGCACGGCGACTGCTCTGATGTAAACCGTCTCAGCAACATCTTCATTAGTCATTGCATTAGTATTAATGCAAGAGAAACTGTTAAGGTTTTGATAAGTGTTGTATAACTAAGCTGTGATTTATGATCTTAACATTAGAATAACTCTGACGCAGAAAACATAAATGGAACCAAAGATATCTGGGCACAGGTGGAGCTCCAAAATTCGAGAGAAATGGCAGGAAGGGATAGGGGGAGCACGTAAAGAAAAAGAAAATTATCAGAATGGAAGAGGATTAAACAAACAGCACTATTTTTTTCAAATTTTGTGCATCAACAAGGCCAGAACAGAGTTGTCTATAACTCTGGGTTTCATTGATTGTTCCATGTTGGTTTTCATTACTTAATTGTGTTGTGGGTTACCACAAGAATTTGCTGTCTGATGGATATATGAAACCATATGCATGAGTAAAGCCAATAGTGACTAAGCAGTCTTGGTGGGCTCTGTTCTGTAACAGTGTCTAAGTACCCCGCAGGCTTGCAGAACAAAGTGCTGTCTTTGGAGAACACTGTATGGTACATCATCCTTAAGAAAAAAAGTAACTTGTCCCCTTGTATCAAAAGTTAGTTCCTTCCTTAGTTCATTAAATATGTGAATTTTTTCTACAGGTTTGTTGTTAATATTGAAAGAGCATTTTTCACATGCCATCAAATTTTCTCCATATCTATATTCTCCAAAATCTCCAGTGTTCTTCTTCTATAATTTTATTCTTCTAATGTCAAAGGAAACACATAAATTAACTAAGGAATGGCTTTAGGTTTTTACTTTCCAGAACCAAATCAGATTTCCACCTCAAATGTTCAATAGAATCATAAACTTTTTATAATTGCTGGTCTCATAAAAGAAGTTTTTATTTAGTTCTAGGCTTGCATTGTGGCTCTTTTCTTTATCAGTAATGTCACACAGAGGAAACCATTCAGGCTAAATCAACACAGCAACTGGAATGGAGACATAATGTCCATGGAGAGTGAGGAGGGTCAATTATTAAAAATGAAAATACACAGCACAATGTAACACGGTACAAACTAAATGGCACCTCACTCTCTTTTTGCTTCAGTTAGGTGGAAACTTAGCATACGCTAGTTTTAAAAAGTCAAGATGACATGACAAATAAGCTTTAAATTTGTTTGTTTGTTTGTTTGTTTGTGGTACCAGGGATTGAACTCACAACCTCACACTTGCCAGGCAGGCGCCTATGCCATTGAGGTAAATCCCCGGCTCCTAAACTTTAAATTTAAATGGGAGGAAACTGAGGTACAACTCCATCATTTAGGAACTCTCCTCTCTAGCCTAGTCACTTAAAATCTGTGAATCTCAGTTTATTGCTATGTAAACATAGATAACATTTGACTTACTTTAATTAGGAGACTTTTGTAAGAAATAGGCATTTATATGCTTTTGAGAGCAATTTCAAATTCTTAGGTTCATTATTGCTGGCCTGTTGTGTACTAATTAATTTTCTAAGAATTTACAAGATAACAAATAGAGGACTAGAGAATGGGCCTCTATCTTGAAGGGTATTATCAGAAGGAATACAAAAAATTATTTGTGATAAAAAGCATAGATAATACAATAAAGTTAAATTGGAATTCATAACAAATTTATAAACTCTTGATCTCTAAATAATGCTCAGTTAGGATCATCTACAAAATCTAAAAATACATTAAGTGCACAAAATTACAAACCTTTGAAAATGATGCTCATAGCATACTCATCTATCTATCTGAATCTATCTGTCTGTCTATCATTTCTATGCAAAGGTTCTATTTTCTGAATTATATAAAGATCTAGAGTATTTTTCTCATTTTTATATCTAACTGTCATTTCCTAGGACTCAGTGTGCTATGACCCTCTGTCAGTCTGTCAGTGATTACTACATTTCCAGATCCTTACCATTTATCATTCTTAACATCTTTTGGGACCGTAACCTGCACTTCCTTTCAGCTTCAGTGTTTTAAATGGACCAAACATTAGGAGGCAAAGTAGAGATGGTGACATTCTGTAGACATGATGAGGCCACCATCCATCTAAGCATCTGTGTTGAAATGTTTCCATAGGGTCCGACATTATTAACTGGGATAAATCCAACAATACTGTGTTCCTACAGATAACCAAAACATGGTTTGGAACCCAGAGTAAATGCGATTGTAGAAATTTTTAAAATTATAATTTCTTTACAGAGTGATTGCACTCATTTCTGGAATGAAGAACATTCCTTCTTTTCCGTTGTATTTTCTTTTGCTGTATGAATCTCTATGAAAGATAAATCCCCAAATCATTTGTTTTTGCAATTTAAATACATATTCAAATTCAGCTAAGATATTTTCTATCTGTATGTTCATATCATACAGATTATATTACAATGAATAGGTACATAAATTTTTAATATTTTAATATGCTTACTTTCAGTTGCATAGCAAATTATCCTTAAGTTTTATGAAATGTGTTTATCCACTATAATGCAAAACATTTATTTTGATTTTTTAAAACAACTGTGTCTAAAAAACATCACTTGCATTAAATTCAATAAAATAAAGCACATTTTTATTGTGCTGCAGTGTTATATACTTTTTAATTTAATTTTTATTAGTATATGTTTGCAGTAAATAATGATGATTTCATTATGGGCCAGTTGGTACATGTATATAACACATCTCATTCCCTCTATCTCTCAGTCCCATTCCCTTTGACAGATGATCTCTCTTCCTGTTTCCTATTACCTATCTTTTACTTTGTTCCTTATTTTATTTACATGTTTGCTTTCTTATATAACAGAAATTATGCAATATTTAAGTTTGCATGTCAAATTTATTTCACTTAACATTATGGTTTCAAGTAGATCCACTTTATTACAATTGACTCAAGTTTATGCTTTTTTATAGGCAAGAAGTACTTCATTGTATATAAATATCATATATTGTTTATCCAATCATTTATTGATATTTATTAAAATTATTTCAAACATTCTTGAATAACACAGATCCAAGGGCCATTCTATGGTGCTCCAATATCAGAAACTGTGAGTTAATCAGACACGCATTTCACATAGCAGAAATGTGTAAGGCTGGTAAACAGAATCTTCATGAGTGAACAGCATAAGCTCTCAAATATGATCTCGAATTGGATATTTGATAAATGGAAATGTGATTTACTAGGAAATATACACATGAAAGCCATATTCTTCAAAGTGCTCTTAATTTAAAATAAGAAAATATGTGTACAGAAATAATTTGCTTTTTCAAGTGTTCCAAACACAGAATACTGCAAGTCAACAACCCTACACCTGCCTCTGTCAACTTCATTCTTAACTCAGTGGTCTGATACAAAGCAAAAGCAAGCATGAGAGACACAGAAGTGAATATTCTTTCCTATATTTCTTGTAACATTACATTATAGTGTTTTGACTGCCACACAGATTGTACCATGTAGCAGGTAAAATAGCAAGGTACCTGAGAAGTAGGACTGTAGCAGAGCTAAGAACAGCTGAAGCATTTGTGGTGGTGATTCTTGCTTTTAGAAAATCTATTCCAAGATTGCATAATATAAATATAGCACCTTTGTACCTTCATATTTAGTTTGTAGTGCCAGAATACTGCCTGTCACCTTGCTTAATATACATTTTTGTATCGTATGTTATATATACACTTTGTATTGTTACATTGCACAGGAACAGAAAAACTAGCATACACATTTTAATATTAAATTTATTGAGACTTCATGAGATTAATGCATGTATCTCTGCTTCTACTATTACAAGAGGTGCCCAAAGTGGTGGCCATTGGCTTCCAGACATTTATTAGTACAGAAGTGTGTACAAATTTTTTGGTGAACTCTGTATATATTTGTATCAAAATCTCCATTATGTTTTCTTGGTTGTAGTTTTCCTTATCCTATGAAGGCTATGTCCAATCAATGTCTGCTGCTGAATATTTTAAAGCTTCTGGGATTCTAAAAGGTTTTCAGTTTTAAAATATGTACTGCTAATAATGACATACAATTAAGTTGAACTGTAGATTCTGACACATCCAAATAATCCTGTGCACAACTTAATTATCATAAGAACACACATTCTAGCATTTCACTAACTTAAAATGGAGCTACATATACAAAAATGTATTGCATTATTGTCCTATTCCTTAAGTAAGAGGTGAATTCATATTTGTAAATTATACCTACTAATAAAAATTAGAATGTTCTAAAATAACAAATCATGTGTGAAAGTATATATGAGTTTTAAGAAACAAATTTATGAAATCAAGCCTAAACAAAATTCTGGAGTGTTAGAGCATTGGGGAGTTGTGAGTTTTGCAGACTGTTTTTTAGAGTACAATCCGAAATAACACTACATACCAACGGATGTGCAAAATTTCCAGGTTTCTTTGTTTTGCTTTAAATTCAATAAATTACTTAAATCAGTGTGAAAATCAAATGAGAATAATAGGTTCCATTTGGGTTCTGTATAGGTCAATTAAGTTTTAAAATATGATAATGACAATGCCTTAGTTTAGATATGACACTGTCATATGCACAGATTTGATACTGTCATGCAATTTCTGGTAAATAATACAAGATAAATGTTTTTAAAAAGAACAGAATAGGTTATCTATCCATCAGTCTACTCTAGAAAATCTAAATTTGTACACAGAATGGCTTTCCTCTATTAAAATCTTTTTTGCACCCGTGATTTTCATTTCAGTTATTTCCTTTTATTGATCTATATAATCTCTTTTGGCAACCTATTAATCCATGTTCATTTTGAATCTATCACTTATATTTTCTCTAGCATCAATTCTGGAAGAATCTGTTAGCAGCGGTTACTTCACCATAAACTAGAATCTATTACCTAAAATATTGCCTAAATTCTTAAGTGGTATTGTTTCAACATAAAATCATGAAAATGCTAAAACAAGTAAGTAATTACTAAACCCCTGTTTTCCTCTAATATTTCTAGGAATTCACTTTTCCCCTATGCTTACTGCAAGACTTTTATTTCAACAATGTGTTATGTAATTTGGTTTAAATATCATCATATAGAAGTCATCATATTCAAACAAATTCTTTTAACACATCTAGGAAATTCAATTTCCTTATTTTTTGAGACAATAGCCTCTCAACATAATTTATTCATCTGACAAAAGGTTTATGAGAATAAACAGATAAGAAAGGTTTGCAAAAATAAAGTAGTTTCTAGTGGAAATGCATCAGTGAGTTTTCTGAATAGTAAGGGATAATTGGCCCATAGACAGCTAAGATATCACACGACTGATACTGTGACTGAGATAGAAATTTACCTTTTCAGAGAATATAACTCTACATTAGGTTCAGAAGAAGCCTCACGGTAAATAACAGAATTTAAAACAGTATTTGATAGCTGGGTGGGTCAAGTGAAGAAGGAAGTGGTTCTGAAAAGAAAAACATCTACTATAAAAGGCACCATGTAAGAGAAACAAATTTACTGTGTTTGTAAATGGCTGAAAAAAATTGTTACTAGCATAATGCTTATCCGTGAGAAAGTAAGGGGACCCACAGGAATCAATAAAATGGAGGAAAAAAAAGACCAACCAGAAAAAGGAAGCTCTATTTGACTAAGGAATCTTGGAAAGGAAAAGTAAACTAATGGGGAATGTAGATTAGTTCTTTTAGACAGCAGATAACATGACAGAAAACCAACAGGGAAAGGAGGCAGAGGCAGAAACCAGTCAAACTGCTGAGAAAGCAATTATCAAAGCTGCAGAGAAAACCTGAGTGAGCTTACTCAGGTGCGTGGACTGCAGGTGGCAGGAAGGCAGGCCCGAGCCTGTCCTGAGAGTCCAGCTCTCTGGGACAGGCTGTGCACCAGGGGACCTTTCTGTGTGTTCTTAGAATTGAAACCTTACGAGATCTACCTGGTGTGTCCAAGAAAAGCTTATGAAGCACTGATACTCAAACAACACACAATTTCCATTTACCGCTGCTGTCCACAGTTATTATTTCCATTTCTGCATCTTTTCTGCCAGATTCTATAGAGAACTAGCATCCACAGAACTGATGAACATAGTAGCCCTTTTATTATTTTATTCTGTCACTCATTTCATTTTATTTATTTACTTATTTACTTTTAAATTTTTAGCTTAGTATTACATGATGAATATAATCTCCCATTTTAGGGAATCCACATCTAATCATGTAATTATTCTCTCCACTATATCATGTTGAGAAACTGTGGGAATACTCATCTTCCTCCTAAGTGGATACGTCGCTGAGTCCCTTTATCACATTATTTCCTTGCAAAAGTCAATGCTGATAAAAAGTTAGAATTCCTAAATTTAGGAATTTTTAAAATGATAGAGGGTTGTTAAACAGGAATCCTAACTTGCATGTAAATTTTTACCAGATAGCTGTTAAATAACTTTTAGACAACAATTTTTAGCAGTTCCAGAATTGTAGCCAAAATTGTCAGTGGTACAACATTTTCAGTAAAATAATTAATCTAGTGAATGTATATTCTGGTTTTGATGAGGTCAGTTGTCACTGAAAATGCACCATGAAGCCAATGATCCATGGGGGTTTATGACAAATTTGTTGCTGACTAGATAGATGTAAGGCATAGAAAATTAATTTTCAATCACTTTTTTTTTTTAAGAAATTCAGTCGATTCATACAGAAGTAAATGCATTCTATCAGGACATTTTTAACTGAGTTTTTATCTGCATACTCACCAGACTCTATATTTGAACAAGGGAGACATGGTCTTATCTAATCTTGATATTTACCTTCCATCAGAGGCCATGCCTACAAAATGAGCAAATAAACAATTAAAATTCTTACAACTTGTGAAAGTCTCCACAAAAGAAAAGAGAAAGATTCACTGGTTGACATTCTAGCATAAAAGATGCCAGACCACACAGATTCTACTCCATTGAAAAAATTTCTCTCTTATGTGATTCTGACCTCAGAAGAAAGCTAAGCTTTTTTATTTATTCTACAAATAATTATTAAATTCTTATTAATGGCTAAGTTTTAAAACATCAGAAAAGTTAACACACATCATTTTTTCATACCAAACAGGTTGCCTAACTTCTGTCTTGATTCTCCCTCTTGACCTAACCTTTTCATGAAAATGAAACTGTCTTAGTTTTTAGTCCTTGTTGAGGCAAAATACCTGACACCCAAAGTTAGGGAAGAAAAGGTTTATTTTTTACAGTTCTTAGAGGTTTCAGTCCATACTCAGGTGGCTCCAAGGCAGGGTGGCAGGGCAGGGCCACAGCTCACAGCAGCCAAACTGAAAGGTGCCAAGAGGAAAGAGAGAGACATGCCTTCTTCTCGCCATTACATAGTGTGCTGGCTCCACCCCTGGGCGGGTGAAACACCCACACCACCAATCCCAGTGCTAGACAATGAACCAATCACAAATGCTAGATTTGGTCAAGTCCATAATTCATGAGGCTTGGGGGCCACTGACATAAAACCATGACAGAAACAATAATGTCTCTTTTGGTCTATCATTTCTTTTCCTTTTTGTGATGGCTAAAGAAGAAAAACAAAGACAAAGAATAACCTTTACGCTTGCTAATTTCATGTACCAACTTGACTGGATTAAAAGATGTTCAGATGGGAGGTAGCTCGTTATTTCCAGGTGCATCTGTTGGGGTGTTGGGGTGTTCCTGGAGAGACTAACATTTGAATCATTAGACTGAGTACAAAAGCAGGTCCTCATCACAGTGAACAGGCATCAGTCTTGTGGTGCAGGCCAACACAGGAGGAAAAAGGCGGAGGAAAGGCAGATTTGCTCCTCTGTGTGGAGTAAGAAACTCACATTCTTTTGCCCTTTCACATGGCGCATCTGGTTTGGGGCCTTTAACTTTAGTCTAGGCCTTGCTCTACCATCTCCCCTTGAGTCTCAGGCTTTTGGATTCTGAACAGGTTCCTTGGTTTTCAGAGCACCAAAATCAGACTTTGGACTGAGCCACACCACAAGCTTTCCTGGAATCTTAGATTGCAGACAGCAGATCAGTAGGCGTCTCAGTCTTCATGATTATCTGAGGCTGTAGGCATAATAAATCCACCTATCTCTTCTATTCATTCTGTTTCTCGAGAGAATCCTCACTGATACTTTAGAAACCTTCACTGATGTGAAGTCCAACATCACCAGTGAATACACAATTTGAGAGAAAACAGGACGACAAAAGATCCAGAATAACTCATCGCTGTCACCTTCCTTGGAATAAAGAAATTCATTACCGTAAACATAGTCTAATGTGCCAAAACTGGAAAAATACTTATGTAACATACCAAGATTTTATTAACAATGAAAGTAAAATTTCAAAGCAATAGCAAGGCAAGAATATTTTTCAAAAGTGCTGAATGATTTTAAAATGTTGTCATAGGAATAAAATTTTTAGTATTATGTGAAGGAGATGCATGTGGTTAATGTTAAGAATCAAACGACTATCATATTATATACTTTATATTAGAAACATAAAATATCAATAAAGAGCAAAATAAAGCACGTACATTATTAGGAAATACCAAGAGATCTTTCACAAATGGGAAAGGGACCAACCAAGGGATGACAAGAGCAGGAGTGGAGGGGTTCGTAAACAATGCTGAGATGTGTGATGTTCATTGCCAAGTCCTCTGAGGAATGTAATCATAATGTACTGAAAACACATACTAATAAAAACTTAAAAAATGAAAACTGAGTCAAAGATGGGAAAGAATCTACAGGAATGAATGAAATGTTACAGTGCAGTCCATTTGTAGTGCCACTTCTTGAAATACAGAATTTTATTAATTCACAGTAACAACATAGCCAACATTTTCTACATATGCATTGCTAATTCAAATTTATCTATTTTTTCTTGAAAGTATATATTTTCTTGAAACAAATCACTGCTCTGTTTTCTTCTATAAGGTTAAGAGCATGTGAAAATGTCCATTAACCACTTCATTTTTCAATTTTCATAGTTTCCCACCTACTCTGAAGTCCTTTAAATTATCTAAGTGGATAAGTATAAACTTCCACTAAAGTGAAAATCAAAAGGCCAGAGCTTGAATTAAATGTACCAAGATCTAACTGTTTTGTAAATATTTTATAGGTGCAATGATTGAAACAAAATAGTTAAGAACTAATTCTAAAAAAGCTGTGGAATGCGTATTTTTAGAATACACACAAAAGACAGGGAACAGAAAGAGTAAATGTGTTCTCTCAGCTTGTTTAATCAAAAATTGGTTAAGACAAAAAATACAACTCAAATAACAGACTTCTTAAATGGATTTAGCTTCTGTTACAAGGTACTGTAAATGCAAAAACAAAAAAGAGGAAAAAAGGAAAGAAGGAGACAAGACAGAGGAGAGAGAGGGGAGGGAGGAAAAGGAAGAAATATTTGAAAAGAGAACACTATATATAAAAATATTATCAATATTCAGATTTATCCAAATGAGAGCTATAATAATTTTTCAATTATTGACCATATATTTTGATATATAACATGCATTTTATAAGCAATAATAAAAGAAAATTGTAGGTTAGCTACCTTTATATAAAAATATTCTGAATGAATTTCTGATAGATGATTATTTTGTTACCATAAGAATAGAAAAGTGAAAATCTAGAGATAATCAAAAAGTTCAAAACAGTGAAATATCTGTGATTGACTAAGAAAGGATAAGACATGTTCAGAAAAAAACAATAGCCAACATCCTTTTGTTCTGCTTGAAAACAAGGCTTTACACCATAATTTCCACACTGTAAAAGGCAAATCTAGGGAGACAATACTTGGACTTCCTATCAGAGAAACCTGGACACACATTTCAAACTGTAACATTTAAAGGTTTTATAATTCATTTTTGCCAAGCTATTTAAATTCTGTCCATAACTTCATAACCTATAACACAGTTAATAATACACTTACAGAGTTTTATGAGAATAAATGTGACAATGCAGATGAAAATATTAGCACAATATAATAAATCAGTTAGCATTCAATAAATACTACTCATATCCTTTTAATGTACAGAGGCAGTTTTGTATAAGTACTGAAAATATCACTTTACAATGCATTAATAATTATAGCAAGATAAAGAAAGAAGCAACAGTTTATGACAAGGATGTGTAGTTTTAAAGGCTACGTAAGAAAGCCAAAGCAAAATCCAGTGACCAGAGGCACACATGCCCATATGTTTATCACAAGTTTCAAATTGAGTTGGGACCTTGCCAAAGAGTACCAAGTACCACATCAGTAGCAATGCTGACAAACGCCTTGCTTACAACTCGTAGAGGTAATCCTTTATTAAAAGTGCTATGGGTAGTAGACCGTATATCGTAAGCAGAATATTTGTTATGATACATTGTAGAATGTAATTGATTTCAGAGTTCTAGTAGCAAAGGAATGCTGAAACTGTACATAAAGAAGTGATCTCAAAATATTGTAGCAATGTGAGTGTGAGTGTGAGTGTGAGTGTGTGCGCCCATGCTGATCACGCCTCCCCAAAAGAAAGCAAAAACAAACAGTACTTTTTATTTAAAGAAAGAAAGAAAAAAATAGAAAAGAAGGGTAGAAATTTAGTATTTTTTAAAAATATACTTCAAACATTTACACCTTAATTTCTATGGTAACGATAAGGTCATAACTACGGGGAGATATGCTCTTGAAGTCCAAATACCATGAAGTTTACCCAAGTTACAAAATTCCCACAAATCAGGTTTCAAAAACTGTAAGATGAATGTTACAATATCGTCAATCAGTACCGAGGCCGTGTAAAAAACAATCCGGTCCTTTGTGTAATCTTTTGAAAAAATGCCTAGGTGTTAAGCTGTTTTAAATTGAATAAAACAGAATTATCTCCCCCTATTTCCTGGTCCAATGTTCAGTTAAGTTTCAGTTTCTGTTATGTGATATCCAAGCCCACCAGAGACATGCTCTTTGAACAATTAGTGGAGAAATATTAATTTAGACTGCAGATGAATAGATTATATGAACTTATAAATTTAACAGTATGAAATTGCCAGGAATTTAATCTATAATGAAGTTAGAAAGGCTGTGAATTTCCCTTGATAGGGAGAAAAAAATGAGTCATATTGGTAGATTTATTTATCAAAGGGCTTTTTATCTTGAGATATTAATAAGTAATCTATTGTATGTTTTACATTTTTTTTAAATTATGTGCTTTGTAATCCTTATTTTTTCTGGTGATTGGGAGTCTTTTGCCAGTAAAGTTCAAACTTGATTAACTTAAATTTAAATTCATGATCTTTAAAGTTTTCATAGAGCTGTACTTTTGAGAGAGACATTCTGAAATTATTAACATTTTCCGTGTTCTTTTTAGTTCATAGTTGTTTTAAATTCTTACATTTTGAAAACATCTAGCATTGCAATATGACTAAGGCAGGTCATGCCAAGTTCCTACTGAAAGGTGTAGCCATTTCCCCCAATATCATTTTTTTCTCATCAGTTCAAACTTCTATTCAGCAATACATATAGGTAAGAGTTTAAATGTGTTCATCAACTTGTTTACACTGGTGATGTCTGGTTCAGCTGTAATAATTTTCAAAAATTTTTTATACTTATTTTCAACTTCTACTCCTTTTTTCTACCCCCCCTCCAGCCAATTTTTAAATTAACATATAAATCATTTAAATAAGGTTGAGCCAGGCATTATGGTGCAATCCTGTAATCCCAGCATCAGTGAGATTGATATAAGAAGATTGTTCCAAGTTCATGGCCAGCATGGACTATGTTGCAAGACCTCTCAAGAAAAAAAAAAAGAGAGAGAGATGAGAGGAAAGGAGGAGTTGAGCAGGGGAGAAGAGAAGGGAAAGGAAGAGGAGAAAATAATGCAGTGTAAATGAACCCTAAAACTAACACCCACCCACCCAACCAATCCCTTCTGGAATGTGATTGTAACTTCTGTGACTAACAGATGCAATTGAAGATCAATATGACAGGTTAGGTTCACTGGAAAAGAAACTTGGAGACCAAAATGCAGGCTCAGTATTTATGAAGACCCCCAGGAAAGTTAATTTTAATAAACAGGAGTGTATTGTAATAATGGAAGTTCAAGTGCTATAAAGCCAGTGAAGGCCTCGGCTTACTGCCCTGTAAATTTCAGAGTTAGAACGGTCGGCTGATGTTGCCCAAAGCTATGGGCAAGCAGCGGTGTGGTGATTTCTAAGTGGGGTGCGAGCTGTGGCTGGCCACCCACTGCGCCCCTGAAGCTGGGGTGCTGATTCTCTCACTGAGAAAGAACCAGGGTAGTGCAGCACATTTTCATGCATGTCAAAAGTTTAGAAATTTTCTGCTATAAATTCACTGAATAGTTTTTAATGCTCTTAGGCCACATCTCAAGCCTATCTTGCATTCTAAAGACACTTAAATTTGTTTTTAAATCACAACTCAGAGATCTTTTATATTTTATTTTTCTCTAATGTAACAATTCATCAATTTTCTGTTCAAGTCCTAGATTCTGTCTTCTGCTCGACAAAGCCTACTTGTAAGGCTTTTCACTGAAATTTTTATTTGGCTTCTTGAGCTTTTCATTTCCATAATTTCTGTTTTTATACTTTTCATGGTCTACTTTTTATCATAATCATTGTTCATATTTTACGATGTCTCCTTATTACATTGTGCTGCTTACCTCTATCCTTTTTGAGTTCATTGGCCATTTTTATAATCATTCTTTTGAATTCATTGGTTTGATGGCATGATCACTTTTCTATGGAAGTGAAGGAGTTGTACTGTCTTTTTACATATTTTTAATTTTTATATTCACGTTCACATATTTGCTGGATCAGATTTCTTCTTCACTTTATGTTAAGCCTTTTTAGGGAACAAATTTCTCTTCATGATGTGTCTTGCACATCAGTCTGTTGGGAACTGTTTCTTGTATTTCCAGGTGTGTTTCATTATATGATTTCCTTGCAACTTTTTTGACGGTTTGTATATTTTGTCATCATTCACATTTTCTAGAATCTGAAGGTAACACTTTACAGATTTTATAAAAGTTGTTGGGGAATTGGGTTTCAGAACACAGAGTAGAGAGTGCACACCCTGGGTGATTCCTCATCCAGTCTTTTTTTTTATTTTAAAGGTAGTAGAAATACAACAGAACAAGATGGAACAAAGCCAACTGAGACAGTGCAGTGACTTTGGTACAGAACTTCACAGCAGGTTTGCGCGATAACTGTAATAAGTACCATAGTATATCTCATTATCTTCACAATAGTTGTCTAGTCAATTAGGGATAGCAAAATCAAACCAAAGACAGAACATTATAAAATCAATCAAAAGAGAATATTGAATAGAGTAAAGCAATGAACCCTAATGAAACAAAACTGAAAACAATACTTGCTTTCAAAGAGAAGATAGAGGAGACTCCCTATATTTGCTATATTGTGTACAGTCATCCTGCCAAGAGATGCTCAGACCTCTGTCCCCAGTTGCTAATGGGGTGTGTGTGTGGGGGGGGGTGTTTGATTCCAAGCTTGTGCACCAGTAGGTTCAAGGGACACTACTAGGTCTTCTCCTGGCTCACACTAGAGGAAGGCGCTTACCAAGAGGGTGGGCAAATTGCTTCTTTGTGCAGCCTCTGGATTCCACCATGGCCATGGCCAGATCTTGGGGGCCGCTCTCTGGTTTTCCTCCTCTTCCAATTTTGTCAAGAATATTCACCCTTAGGCATGAGGGTGCCTTATATTGAGCTCCTTCATGGGTGTGCTCTTCATACTCTTTGTGTTGTGTCTTTCTAGAGTTATTGGGTGCTTAGAATTCCGAAAGGAGGTCTCTAGATTCATCAGGAGCCATGGGTACACTTTGATCTTTCGGGGACTTTATTACCCATATTCTTGAGTTTATACATTCAATAAAGTTTGAGTGGGACTGAGTTGCATATGGAGTAAGGTCTACAATCTCATATGTGTGTTGGGATTGTAATGCAACATCTTATTGATTGATTTTATTGGTATTTTTGTATTACAAATATGATTGAATAGTTCAGTGTCTATTCTAGTTCCTCTATTTTCAATTGTAAAATTGACATTCCTTACCAACTTTGGAACATTTGTTGATGTTGTACTTTAATGGCATTATTTGAGAAAAGAAATGAGAATATGTGGGAATTTGTTTTTGTTTTTTGGGTGTTTTGTTTTGGTTTGGTTTTTTTGGTACCAGGGATCAAACTGACCTTGCACCTGCCAGGCAGGTGCTTGTGTCACTGAGGTCAACCCCCAGCCCAAAAATATGGGAAAAGAGAATAAAGTATGTAAGAAAAATAAAAAGTGCAGAAATGACTATGTTATTATAAAATACCTTTTTGGTCAAAAAAATTCAGTAAAATTCAGAGCAACATTATATATTTATTTATTGTTACTGTATTTGTTATTTATTCATTTAATGAGGGTTGCACTTGTAATACTGTTTTAGATCAAAATACTTTTTAAATATTATATCTTTTGGGTAGGAAAAGTTTACATCTATTAACAAGAAATGTTTGATATTTGTAAGTAATAGGTTCTTTGTAACTATATTGCTTGGGTTTGCTTACAGCTGGCATCAGAGATAACAAAGACCCAGAGATTTCATACCAATGCTGGTTTTCTTCATTAAAAAATGCCTAAAAGGGTTTTCTGTGACCTCTGTGTTAGTGCTTTTATGCAAAAAATTTTTCTCCCATATCAAAATCAGGTGTGTAAATATGTGCTTTGGGAAAATTTGTTATGTTGAGTTTTCCAAAAAGGAAAGAAGCAATGGATTTGCAAGCCAAAATGTGAAAGGAGTTTGGTATTTTCTAAACATTTCCTAAGAATAAAATAAAAATGCACAAATAAATATTAAATCTTTAGGATATCAAATGTGTGAGTGTTTTTTTAAGGACCAGAACAAAAATAAAAGTTCACAATCACTAAAGCAGACACTATTGATATATAAATTACAAAATTCCAGCAGTAAAGTACAAGGTTGAACTGTTAATCAACCTTAGGAGATATTTTTTAGATTTTTGCATTTTTGAGTAAAAAAAAAAAAATGTGTTGTTAAATGGTAATATGGGGGGAAGCACCTGGTACGCCTGAGCCGCATCGGACTGGGGCCGCTGGCCCTGCCCCTCAGCCAGGGACACCAGGGAAGCCCCCAGCATGCCTGAGCCACCTCAGACTGCTACTGTTGGGCCCACCCCTGGGGAGCCCACCTGCCTCCTGGACCTAGTACTGCAGTTGATCTTTGGATCCAACCCCTTCTCCCAGAACATTGGACTGCAGTGGACTACCATGCTGGCTGGATGAGAGACTCAGGAACCCTCACCCAAACAGAAGACCTCAGCAGGCTCCAGTCAGTGTGGTGAGTTTGCCCTAAAATAGAGGTCTGTAGTGGGTAAATAGGAGTGGAAGTGAAACTCCCTCCAGCTGTAAGACCTTGGCGAACCTGGTAAGAAAGTGGGTAATCCCCTCCACACAGAGAACATCAGTGAGGTTGAGTTGTGCACCAATAACACCTCCCCAACTTAGAGAAAACTAAAAAATCTCATGAGACCCCAGTGACACAGTAGGACCTCAGATGACACAAACACTATAGACAGGGAGATCTGGTGACCTGCAGCAACCTGAAGATATAACAACAGCAGGAACTAATTGTTGCCCTACATCAATACTGCTAGGATACTCAGCCCAGAAAGAATATAGGACTCAGCCAACAGGCCTTGTAGGAGGAATTCAGGTGACTGGATCTCCTCTTCATTGTGGTACCCAGCAATTTGACAAACATCAACCACACAGTAGGACCCTAAAATTCACACTACAGACAGTAATGACAATTGGGATTGAAAGACCAAATTTGTACCCAAAAGGTGAAAATGACAAAATGAAAAAGTGAAATGCAATCTCAAACATCCAGTCCATCAACGGCAAGTACAGGCAACAATGAAATAGGGGACTTCAAAAGTAACACACCAGAAATCTCTGAAAACATAGCAAATGAAGTAAAGAAACAAATCCATGAGGCTATAGAGGAACTCAAATTAGAAATAATGTCTTATGTAAAGACAGAAATTAAAACCTTAGTAAATGAATTACTCAGCATAGCTAGAGAAGAAATAGATAAAAAAAATACAGGAGCATTGGAAATTGATTGAAACTTTGAATGAACAATGCAGAAAACAAGCAGAATCCATGAAACAAATTTAAAGAGCTATCCAAGAAATAAAAAATTGTATTGAAAGCCTGCAAAACTTTTTAAATGAAGCTGAGGATAGAATTTTGGACCTTGATGACAGGATCCCAGATAGCAATCATGAAAGAGTAGAACTTATAAAAACAACAAAGCAGCATGAAATGACAACCCAGCAGCTACAAGATGATGCCAAGAAAATCAATGTAAGACTAATAGGCATCAGTAAATATGCAGGAGACAACAAAAAGAAAACAACTTTCAACCCACACTGATGTACCCAGCAAAACTGCCTTTCAAATTTAATGGAGAAACAAGATACTTCCACAAGAAAGAACAACTGAAGAAATTCATGTCCACCAAACCAATCTTAGAAAGTGTACTGAAAGACATTCTGGATAGAGAAAAAAAAAATGATCACAATCTCCAGAACAACAACAGAAATAAACCACCAGGCTGGACAAGAAATTAAACAAGGAAGAAGAGCAGGAAACCAATAATAGGAACCCAACATGGCAAAGTCAAGCCAGTACATATCACTGATATCCATAAATGTAAATGGTCTCAATTCACCTATCAAAAGAAACAGGTTGACAGAATGGATCAAGAAACAGGGTCCCACAATATGCTGTATATAAGAAATGCGTATGACTCAAAAAGAAACTCATAGATTAAAAGTCAAAGGATGGAAAACAGCATTCCATGCAACAGGAACCCAGAAAAAAGCAGGTGTAGCTAGTCTGTTTGCAGACAGAGTGAACTTCAAACCTAAAAGGATTAAAAGAGATAAAGATATACACACCAAATACAGGAGCACCCAACTATGTAAGACAAACACTAATAGACATGAAAAACCAAATTTTTCATGAAATTTGAAAACCACACATGAAAAACCAAAGAACACAATTGTAATAGGAGAACTTAACACCCCACTATCATAAAGAGATAGATCAACTAGATAAAAAGTCAGCAAACAAATAACAGAACTGAATCACACTTGTGAACGAATTGACTTAGTGGATGTTTACAGAGTATTCCACCCAACCACATCAGAATATACATTCTTCTCAGCTGTACATGGGACATTCTCCAAAAAAGACCACATATTAACCTATAAAACATTCTTAAGTAAATGCAAAGGGAGTGAAATTATCTCATGCATAGTACCTGATCTTAGTGAACTACAATTGTAAATCAATGACAAAAACCCCTGCAAAACCTGCATAAACACATGGAAATTAAACAAGAACCTTCTGATTAAACAGTGGGTTACAGATAAAATTAAAGAAGAAATAAAACAATACCTACAATGAAATGAAAATGCAGATACAACATACCATAATCTATGGGACGCAATGAAAGCAGTTCTAAGAGGGAAATATATAGCAATAAATAGTCACATCAAGAAAATGGAATGAGCACAAATAAATAACCTAATGCTACATCTCAAGCTCCTAGAAAATGAAGAGCAATCCAAACCCAAAGCTCATAGAAGAGAGGAAATTGTAAAAATTAAAGCAGAAATTAATGCAATTAAAACTAAAAAAAATAGTACAAAGAATTAATGAATCAAAGAGTTGGTTTTTTGAGAGAATAAACAAAATCAATAAACCCCTAACCAACCTTATCAAGAAAAAGAAAGATAAAATTCAAACCCATGAAATAAGGACTGAAAAGAAGGAAATTACTACAGGTCCCATGGAAATTCAAAAGGTCATGAACACTTACTTTGAAAATCTCTACTCACATGGGGTGAAAAACACAGAGGAAACAGACAGATTTCTAGAAGCATATGAACTACCAAAGCTCAACGAAGAAGATAAAACAGTTTTGAATGACTCAATATCAGCTATTGAAATAAAAAATGTGATTAAAAACTTACCAACAAAGAAAAGCTCAGGTCCTGATGGATTCACAGCTGAATTCTATAAAATATTTAGAGAAGAGTTAAACCAATACTCCTCAAATTCTTCAGTGAAATTGAAAGAGAAGCAGTCCTCCCTAACTCATTGTGGGAGGTAAGTGTCACTCTGATACCAAAACCAGAGAAAGATCTAACAAAAAAGGAGAACTGTAGACCAATCTCACTAATGAACATTGATGCAAAGATTCTCAATAAAAATATTGGCAAATAGAATGCAGCAAATCACTAAGAAGATTATACACCATGACCAAGTGGGATTTATGCCAGGAATGCAGGGATGGTTCAACATATGCAAATCAATAAATGTAATACACCACATCAACAGAGCCAAAAATAAAAACCACATGATCATCTCAATAGACACAGAAAAAGCTTTTTGATAGTCCAACACCTTTTCATGATTAAAAAAACCCTACAGAAACTTGCAATAGAAGGCACATACCTCAATCTCATAAAGGCCATCTATGACAAACCAACAGCCAACATTATGCTAAATGGACAAAAACTGAAAGCTTTCACTCTAAAATCAGACAAGGATGTCCACTATCACTGCTCCTATTCAATATAGTTCTAGAAATATTAGCCATGGCAATCAGATAAGAGGGAAAAATAAAAGGAATAAAGATAGGAAAAAATTACTTGCAGATAACATGATACTCTACATAGAAGACCCCAAAACCTCCATTAAAAGACTACTAGAGGTAATAAACAAATTGAGCAGCATAGCTGGATACAAAGTCAACACTCAAAAATCAATAGCATTCCTGTACACAAACAAAAAATCACTGAGGTAGAAATTATGGAAATATTGCCTTTCACAATAGCAACTAAAACAGTGAAATATCTAGGAATCAACCTAACCAAGAATGTAAAAGATGTATATGCTAAAAATTATACTACTATAAAAAAGAAGATTGAAGAGGATATTGGAAAATGGAAAGATGTTCCATGCTTTTGGTTAGGAAGAACTAACTTTGTGAAAACAGCCATACTCCAAAAACTGTTATACAGATTTCATGCAACCCCAATCAAAATACCATTAACATACCTCACAGATCTAGAGAAAACATTCCTAAAATTCATTTGGAAACAGAAGAAACATAGAATAGCAAAGATGATTCTGGGCAACAAAGGCAAGACAGGAGGCATCTCAATTCCTGACTTTAAACTATACTACAAAGCCACAGTGATAAAATCAGCATGGTACAGGCAAGGAAATAGACTTTAGGATCAATGGAACAGATTAGAAGATGTAAACACTACTACAGAGATACTCAGCCACCTGGTATTTGACAAAGGGGCTAAACATGTTCACTGGGAAAAAAAGAGCCTCTTTAATAAGTGGTGTTGGAAAAATTAGCTTTCCACATGCAGAAGAATGAAAATAGACCCATGCCTATCCCCATACACTAAACTAAAGTCTAAATGGATCAAGGATCTAAATATTAAAACAGAAACACTAAATCTACTGGAAGACAAAGTAGGTAAAAATCTTGGACCTGTAAGTGTAGGGAGAGAATTAATGAATAAAACGCAAACCGCAAAGGAATTATTTCAAAGAATCAACAACTGGGATCTCATACTACTAAATGTTTCTGCACTTCAAAAAAATCACTAACAAAGTAAAAAGAAAGCCCACAGAATGGGAAAGAATTTTAGTCAACAATCCCTCAAAGGACTTATATCCAGAACATATAAAGAACTGAAAAACATCAAGCCCCCCAAATTCAAAGACCCTCTCCAAAAATGGGCATCAGAGATAAACACACAGTTCTCAGATGAAGATATACAAATGGTAAATAAATATATGAAGAAATATTCACCATCCTGGTCATTCAAGAAATTCAAATTAAAACTGCGTTGAGATTTCATCTCACCCCAGAAAGAATGGCTGCCACGAAGAAAACAATTGACAACAAATGTTGATGAGCCTGCAGGGAAAAAGGAACACTCCTCCACTGTTCGTGGGAGAGCAGACTGGTGCAACCACTATGGAACTCAGTATGGAGATTCCTCAAAAAACTAGGATTGAAGTTCCATTCAATCCAGCTATTCCCCTTGTGGGTATTTTCCCAGAAAAATTGAAAAGGTCATTGTCACAGTGATATAAGTGCACATATATTCATAGCAGCACAATTTGTTAAAGTTAAATCTTGGAAACAACCAAAATGCCCTTCAATTGCAGAGTGGATGAAAAAGATGTGGTATTTTTATATAATGGAATACTATTCAACTATAAAAAAGGATGAACTTGAGGCCTATATAAGTAAATGGAGGCAACTTGAAAATATCCTCATTAGCAAAATAAACAAGACTCACAGTAGTAAATATCACATTGGCTCTCTAGTGTAAAAAATAATAAGAACTGACAAATAATGGTATCCAAAAAGTATAATAGATATAAAAGTATAATAGATATTGCAAAAGTGAAAGGGAAGGAAAGTGCTGTAAAGGATATAATGGTTTGTATTGTGTGTAAAATAGATGATCATATTGCTGAGCTTTTATTAGGTCATTGAACAGAAGAGTTTCTGCTGTCAGTGTTTGAGTGTCTAACCATTTTTTATGCTTTGATTTTGTAACCTTAACAACTATTGTTAAGATGACAATATGTAATTATGAACTAACAATTTTATGATGTTAAATTTTTTTGAATTCTGTATTCTACTTTTTTTCTCATTTTTTCTATTTTGTCTTTTTTTATTTTCTTTCTCTTTTAAAAAAATGTAATATGAGCTATAATTTTCGTGATGCCAAGCAGATATATTTAGCAAAAATTTCATCACCATCAGAAAAAGTATAATAAATATAATCATTTTCATTTCTAAAGGGTTGAATAATTATGTCTTATTTTGGTATGTAATAGTTTAAAACATTTCTTTTTTAAAACAGTAATTAATAACTAAAAACAATTCTTTTTTGTTGTTGTTGTGGTACCAGGGATCTAACTCACGACCTTGCACTTGCCAGGCAGGCGCTTATGCCACTGAGCTAAGTCCCCAGCCCAATAACTAAACACAATTCTAAGATATTAGCAGTTTAATAAAAGTGTTAGACTATATGCTAGAAAATTAGATGATAGAGCTGAATAGGATCAGTCTCAAATTATCATAGAATCACAGAATTCACATATTTTATTGTTCCTATATGCCGTCTCATACTCACTTATAATTTTTACATTCTCTATGAGAGTGTAAACTCTTATAGCTAGACACTATATTGTTGTAGATGTTACATTTTACATTCCATCTAATCTTGTCTATAGTAGATATTTAGTAAGCAATTACAAGTGATTATAAATTGCTGAATGTGCCATTAATATATTTAACATAGTTCTGCAAAATATATATTGTAGAATGTATTTTCTCTGACAAAAAGATGACTAAAACTTTCAGAAGTTTGCTTTTCATAAGAGAAGAATAACTATAATTAATATTAAATTATTTAGTAAAAATAAATGGACTTTTTACAAGAATATATTTAAGTAATTTTGCATATGATTACTTAATACAAGATATATTCTGTACTTGCAAGGCCTCAGGGACAAAGAGTACAAGAACCTGAAACAATCTAATCAATCAAGGTTTTTGAAACAAGTGACATTTGTTATACTCTACATATGGCAACTCAGCTAGGGGAAAATAATTCACCTAATCAAATGGGCTATCATAACGGTAAAAGTAAAGTGCTCTCGCATTATCTGTCAGGAAAATGGGTCATACTGAAATTAGAGGTCATCATTCTGGGATCTCTCATCACAGCTTTAAGGATCAGGAAGCTGTTGAGAATAACAGTGAATAGACCTGGAAAGAATATTCCCATTTCCAGCAAGTGAGTCGGGAAGAAAGGGAGGGTCTGGTCTGTTTATTCTTTAATCACTAGATAAGTAACAATAAATAAATGACTATTACCTGCCAATCTCTGGACTGTATGGTGAATTTTTCATCGTGGTCCTTATTTGTATGGAACTTACAATTTTGTTATTCAACAACGATAAATAAGAGAAACAAAATTGACTATGCAGTCATTTCATTACTAAGTGATAGAGAAATTGGAAGAAAAACATAAACGGACCAAAAAATAGTCAACGTAACTATTGTGACTGAATAGAGGTATATAGAAAATTCAAGCTTTGGAATTAAGATAAAAAATATAAACATACTTTTTAAAAACTGAAGAGCATAATTTTTTTATATGTAGGGATATAAATTTTGAATATAATGATTTATGTAATTAACTCAAAATGCTATATTTATTGAAGTACAGAATTTCTGTATCATAAGAAAATGGTAATTATAGACCATGCTCATATTAGACAGGACCTTAAAATGACCAGTATTTTATATTTTAATTATGGCATGACAGTCTGCCTCACATTATTAGGACCCAAAAATTGATATTTGAAGGCATCACTAGTAAAATTTTTAAACTCCCCAAAATATTACATTGTAAAATATAATTAACTCATGTGTAGACGTCGTTTTCAGAGTTATTATAAAAAAGTAAAACTTTTTAAAACCAAAATTTCATGTTATTATGCTTTGGAGAAATTCACGTTAAAGGTTGGTCCTTGGTGCAACAATGACCAGTGAGGACTTCTGAGGAGGGAGTACATGATGAGAGCTCTAAACTTTCCAATCCATTAAAGGAGAGGCCATGGAAGTAGGGACTAGCAGGAGGACATAGGTCACTGGGGACGTGCAAAGGTGTGTTTGCCCCCGCCCACCACCTCCAATGGCTCCCCCCTTTCCCTCCCTCTCCTCGTTTTCCTTTGATCTCTCTCCTCCTCATGGCCGCTGTAGAATAAGCCAGTCTGCTCCATTCCACATCCCGCTCTGTGATGTTCTTGTTCACCAGAGGCCCACAAACAGCGTAGCCAAATGAACACGGACCTAAATGTCTGAAATCACTGAGCCCAAAAGGATCTTCCTTCTTTCAAAGTTTTGCCACAGTGGCCTAACAGAAAACTGGTGTAGAGAAACAGGGTCACTATTCCTGATTGTGTAGTTCAGAAAACTTCAGAACTGGCTTATCAGAGGAACTTGGAAATTTTTGAAGAAGCAGGCTAGAGAAAACCTAGACTGCTAAAAGTGGAGCTCTGTGAGTAAATGGTGGGAGCTGAAAAGGCCAGAACTGCGACAGGAACGTGGACTGTAAATGCCAGGCTCGCGAGGTTCCAGAGGGAAAGAGCGATTCTGCTGGAACTGGGACCAGAGGCCATTCATATTAAATCCTGACAAGCAGCTTGCCGACATTTTGCCCGTTCTCTAAGACACTGTGTGAGGTTTAGTTTCAAAATGACAGAGCAGATCATCTGGTAAAGTAAATTTCAAGGAAACAGAATATTCAGGTTACAATGTGGGCTGCTTTGAGATACATTTAAAGTGAGAATCACAAGCAAAGAGTAAGTGAAAAAAAGATTTCAAAAACCTGGTTTGGCTACAAATGCATGTAAAATTGCAGTCAAGGTAAGTATGGTTGCTATAGAGATTAACATCACCAAAAAGAAGTCAATACTTTACACTGGAAAAATAGGACCGATGGCTTAGAAACATTTCAGAAATCAACAAAATCCCATTATTTGCAATCGCAAAGGTGTAAACTTTTCATTTGATAAGACAGTGTTTGGTCGCCCTGCTGCAGTTCCTACGGTGGAAGACCTTGGCACTGTCAGTATGATGCTAGGTTTGCACGCGTGCACAATTAAAGAGTTTTGAGGTCATGGAACGTTCCTTCGAGATTTCAAAATAAAATTTGGGAGGACAGGTAGTATGGAGTAGAGTCAAACTCTCTGAAGGCAGACTCTGAAAGGGTAACGTGAAATTGTTAGTGAAGATGAAGTTACATTGGAGAACCCAAGAAATTAGAAATCTCAGCAATCTGAAACATCTGCCAAAGAAGTCACAGCAGTGAGCAGAGACAAACTGCAACCAGCAATGATGCAGGTGGCGCAGTCCAAGGCCTTTGGAGCTCATTTCACACCAACACGTGCCATGAATCCTGAGCTCTGAACCACGTATCTGCTCCGCCAGGCTTGAGTTTTGTTTTGGTGTGATCCTTCTTTGCTCTTCTCCCATTGCTCTCCTTTGTAATGAGAGTTATTACCTTGTCCGTGTCCTGCGATTATATGTTGGAAGTACGCAGCCTGTCTTCCCTCTCTCACTTTCCGCCACCCCTCTCTCCCTTCCTTCTTTCCTTTCATTTTGAATGACACAACAAAGAATTCATTCTGAATCTCAGTGGAAACAATAGGCTTGAATTTTGGTCAATGCTGAAACTTTGTACTTTGATGACTCTTGGAGATGATGAGATACATTTGGTAATGTGAAATAGACATGAGCCTTTGAGGCCCAGAGTTGGCCTCATGTTACAGATTGAAATGAAACATCCCCAAACACTTATGTCGAAGCCTTGATGCCTTGATGCCCAGTGCAGTAGTGTTCAAAGGCAGAGACTTGGAGAAATGCCTGGATGGAGCAAGGCAGCTTTAGGCTCAGTCATGAACTGTCCCACTGATGCGTTTGTATCTTCAAAGGATATTGGGAGGTAGAGGAAGCCAGTAGATAGAGAAGTCGGTCCCTGGAGGTATGCCCTTCCAAGTGTGTTTTCTCTACCCCCGCTCCTCTGTTCTTTCTGCTCAGTACAGGGTATGAAGTATAATCATTGCAGTAAACCTTTTTCTAAGACATCATTCCTAATTATCCTATTGCCATCACGAGCTCTATAGCTACTATTCAGCAATCACAAACCTACAGTGGTCTTGCTTTAGCAAGGGGCTGTAAATACCAAGGCTTTTAGACAAACACCATCAAAGGAGAGCACTTCATAATTTTAAATATTCTGTTCACCAAATAATAAAAATAAATAATATATTAAAAACAAGACCTTAATCCAACTTTGAGTGACTATGCAAATAGATAGATGATTTCACTAAAGAAGGAAAAGCAAACTCACTTCAAAAACACTACAAGATTTATTTATAATTTGTTACAATGCAATGAAATGACTTTATAAAAAATCTTTTACGCAGTTGAAATATCTATCTATGTATATAATTATATACATATATATGCTATAAACTTATGTATAAAACCTAAATCTATGAAAATAGTAGAAGAAAGCAGGGCAAAATTTTATGAAACTGCTCTAGGAAAAGAGTATTTTGATAGCACCTCAAAAGCACAGGTAATGAAGACAAAAATAGACAAAAGAACTGTCTGAAATAAAAAAGGTTTTAAACATAAAAGTAAATAATCAACAAAGCAAAGAAAGAGCCTACTGAATAAGAGATACATATGCACACTATACATCAAATAATGGATTAATATCCAAAATATATAAGGACACTGAAACCTCAAAAAAGAAACCTCAAATATCTCAATTTAAAAATGAGCAAAAGGTCCACAATAGATATTTATTAAAAGAAGATGTACAAGAGGTCAATGGGTATGTGAAAAAACGCACGACATCAAGAATCATCAGTGAAATCCAAATCATAAACACAATGTGATATTACCTCCCCATAGTTAGAATAACCATATCGAAATGACCAAAACCAAGAGAGACCAGCTAAGATGTGAAGAAAAGGGAACTTTTCTACATCTGATAGGAACATGAATTAGTACAGTCATTACAGAAAAGAGCATGGAGGTCCTCATAAAATCAACAATAGAACCGCGTGTGACCCGCAGTTGCACTCTGGGATGAACCCTCCAGCTGTAGTGAAATCAGTCAGACAAGGGACACCTGCTGTCTCATGTTTGCTGAAGCACTATTCACAAGTCAAAAAATGACAGTAACCTAAGAGCCCGTCAACTGATAAAGAAAATGGGATACATACACGCAGTTAGTAATTATTTGACCATAAAAATAATAAAACCTTGCCATTTGTGAAGCATAAATGGTATTGGAGATCATTTTGTGAAATGAAATAAGCCAAACACATAATCCCATTCTCGTGTGGGATTTTTAAGTTCTATCTCACAGAAGTTGTGGTTAGATTAGTAGCTACCCAGGCTCAGTAGGCAGAGGAGAGGGAGGGTGAAGAAAGGCTGGTCAGTGGTAGAGTGTTACATGGGGGAATATTTTATAGGGCTCTACTGTGTATTAAAGTGACTATGGTTAATAATCACTGCATACTTCAAGAGCTAAAAGAAAGGGTCTTGAAAGCTCCTCCATATCTTGATTTTATCATTACACACTCTGCAGTTTTTCTATGTAAAAAAGAAAATAAGGTATTTTCTTACAGAAAAAGGTATATTCCTTTATGAGCTAGAACTATTTCATTAATCTTTGATACAAACATTTTAGAAAATAAATTTCACTAGTCTTTTAAATGAACAGGATCTTTAAGAGTTTCACTTTTCATACTTAGACAATGTAAAGATTCTTTACTTGGTATTTAAGGATAATCTTTTTGCACCAAATGGTTTGAAGTCACTAAACTTTTAGGTATTGTGTTTGTGTTATAGAGTTATGTCCCTTTTCCTTGCTATCAGTCTATCATCCTTATTCATATTTGTAGCTCATTGTTTATTACAAAAGAATTTATCTGACTTATTTCCAGTTCTTCCCTGACAAGTTCTTCACTATCAAGTTATAAGATGAAGTGAATTTTATATTGTAGGTCATTTTATCAACGCAAACATGTATTAAGATTTACATGTAATATATATTGTCATGCACTCTGTGCTGAGGATTTGAAATGGCAACTTACCAAATATTGGGGAAGGTAAGCTAGCTTTTAGACAGCTGAGTCAGCCAGAAATGAGCCTTCTGACATGTGAAATGTCAATTCAATTAACCAGTATTATATAGTCCCACCTAGTTCATATGACATGAGACATGGACAAGTAAAAGAGTAAAAGAGTTTCATATACTATGCAGTGTAAAAATTACAATAATGAAATACATTTTTCAATGCTTTTAGCACAGATTATATTTTAAAACTAATTCCAAAGATATAAGCAAAATTTTGTATTACCTAAGTCTGCAATTTAATCTAATACTAATACTGAAACTTTGACTTCACAATTTGACAATACTATTTTCACATCACTATTTGAATTCTGATCCAGTTATACTTTATTTGCTTTTGTTATTCTGAAAAGTAAAATAAGCCGTAAGCCAGCCATAGTCTCCTTTGCTCTGTTGATTAATAGAGTTTCTCATATTTTGTATCAGCAAATCTCTTTGGCCTGATTTGGTGGAACATTATCCTTCATTAGGTAGTCGGATTTCATGCTATCACAAAACAGTGTGGTAGGAAGAGACATCAGAAATCATTGGTCCGTTCCCTTTGCTGTAGAGATTAGAAGTGATTCTGGAAGGATGCAGCCTTTTGAAAAATCTCTTCTGTTCTGATTAAAGTTTATCCTTTTTTGAACCATTTAAATTTCTTATGCATTCTTTACACAAACAATCTCAAGCTTATATAAGATAAACTAACAGCTATTGTACTTAAATGGGCATTGTCATACTGTGGAAAAAAATAACAAGGCTAACTTGTTTTAAATTTTATACATGGTAAAAAGATTGGATCTCTTCTTCAATCTATTACATGTTCTTTATTATTGGGACGGCAGAGGTTATTCTGGAGAAATACTATTTTAGTTGCATTTATAAGAAATGAGACTTTTATAGCATATTTTCTTATAAGTAATGCAGAATATGGTAAATAAAACATGTACATATTAATTCATTATTCAGAGATCAAATAATTTAAGATATTTTTATTTTGCTTTTCTTCTACACTTGGCATTTGTAAACATGGAAACAGAGATGCATTTTTTAGTTGCAAGCTTACTCTCTCACAAAAATAATTTAAAGATTTTTCATTTTAGTTAGTTCTGGACACCAAGGACAGGTCTATAGATTCTTTACCAAAATATTGTCCTCCAGTGCCCACCCTTAAGGCTTAGCTTATTTGGGGAGGAAGAATATGGCTTAGAAAAAGCAAAAATTGACCACATTTTAAAATTGTGGAAAATTGTAGAAAAAATAAAAAATCTTTTGCTGCCAAGGGATATCTCTAGTAACTTATCTTGCTTAACTATCCACATCAGACCTTAACCAAAGATGATTTTGCAGAGTATTTCACACAGGACAAAACATAAGCAAAAAGTAGAAAGTCTGAAATTTACCTTTACAGTGTGATTCTAATACGTACTTTCTGTATATATTAGAAGTACACCAAGAGTTGGAAGCGCCCCCTTGTGCCTGTGACAAAACAACTGAGATAAATAATTTAAAATTAAGAAAGACTATTAGGATGTTAGTCTTAATGCTTTTGGAGCTCTTGCCTCTGGGTCATGGTAAGGCAGAGCACCATGCCAAGTGAGCACGCATTTGAGCAAAATGGTTCACCCAGTGGCAGACGAGAGAGAGAGGGAGAGAGAGAGAGAGAGAGAGAGAGAGAGAGAGAGAGAGAGCAGGGTCCAGGGACAAGCTATGCCCTTCTAGGACACACTCCAGGGGCCTACTTCTTCCAAGTGGACTACACCTAATATTTCTACCACCTCTCAGTAATGTCAACAGATTTTGATTTTATAAATAGGTTAATTTATTGATGGAATCAGAATTTGCATGTTCCAATCACTTCCCCAAAGCCTCATCTCTGGACATTTTCCTACTGGGGACCAACCCCTCAATACATGAGCTTTCAGGGGACACTCCGTATGCCAGCCATTTACCCTCTGTGTGTGGTGACAGACCACGGCGGGACGGCAGCGGTGGGAGCTGCAGGAAGATGAAGGGAAGCTCATTCATCTCCGGGAGGATGCCCGGGAGTCCCTCAGTACCCAGACCAAGAGAGGACGCGGATTCAGCTCTAGGACGTGCTACGAACAAACGAAAAAGAGTTACTGCCCTGAACTCTAGGAGGTGTCTGTTTTTACCCACACAGAGACCAGCATGAATCGCTTTGTGGTCAAATTTGCAATGGCATAAAAGCTTCAACTTCTTACTCTTAGGATGATTTCAAGGATGAGATTATTTTAAAAATCGAATTTCCGTCTGAAAATAAACAAACAGTGAGTGATAGTATAAATTCTTGGATTATTTTTTGATAGAGCGATTAAGTGTACCATTTCCTCCATCCTCAGAAAGCACATAGTTTAAGACTGCAATTCAGAGAGAAAAAGCCAGAGATTTGATAAGGCAAAAAATAAATTAGTTATTTATGTCTGTCTCCACTATATATAAGAGTTGAATTTCAAAATTCACTTCATATGCATTTGTTTTCCTTAAATTTCTCTAGCTAATGTTTACTTTAGGGTGCCACACACTAAATTTATTAGGATATTGTATTATTTCTTACAAAATCACAGATATTAAGTCCAATTTTAGTGAAATTTCCTTTTGTCTACCTAGATTTGAATTGTGCCTAAAATCTATCAAGCCAACAACATATGTCGCAGTCCAAAATCTAATAGAAGTCTGAAGACAGATTACTTCTGTCCTGCTCTTGGGAGGAATTGGACAAAAGATATAGTCTCTTTTGCATAAGAATTTGAGGGGGCTGGGGATTTAGCTCAACAGCATAAGCACCTGCCTTGCAAGTGTGCAGTCATGAGTTGGATCCCTAGTGTCAAAAAAAGGAATTTTAGAAAAAATAGTGTCTTTATGGAAACAGTTTAAAATCAGTTAGTGAAGACACAAAGCTGTTCTCATTATTGCTTACATTTTATTGTTAGCTAAAATCTGAATTTTTCTGTTGCACTTAAATAGCTATAATGAAGATAGACAAAAGGCAACAGATCTTCACAATCAAAAATATAATATTTAATGTCCCATGTTCTTTTTTTTTATTTCTAGGAAAATGTATTGGAGAACAGAATGGGAAATAGGAATAGCTCCTGAGAGACAGGAGGGGTTCTGGGTGGGTTGCCTCCATATTTGCTTTAATAGAGGAGTTTTCCTGAATTATATATTCAAGAGTCTTGATTTTGAATACTACCTTCCAAGAATGTAAACTGCAATTAGTTGTTCAGATTGATAACCTCAGTTCCCCTTCTGTTTGAAAAAGTTCAGATAAGTTGAAATCATTAAAGCTAATCACAGCTGAGATTTAAAATCACAGCAGAGATTTAAAATATGATGCCTTAAAAACGTAAAAAGGAAATGTTTAAGTATATGAAATATTGTCTTACTCTTTTATTCATCAGACCTTTATTTCATCACTTTGAATATTTATGAGTTGCTCTATATATAATTAAGTAGGTTATCTGCATGACAAATAATATTTTCATCAATATAATTTATTTAGATACATCTTTTTATAAGACATATCATTTCTGTAACTCTGAATCCAAACTCCGAAAGTAAAGAGTCATGAAATAAAGCAATGCCATTGTTACCCACTGAAAAAATGGATAACTTAACATGACAACTGAAATTGTGATTCTGAAAACTATACCTTTGAATTGCATTTGGGGAACATACAAACTATTGAACACTAATGATAATCAGCTAAAATAACTTTGTAAAATATAAATATTTACAAAATACTTTCAACGTTTGAGTAAGGAAAATAAATATCTTGCATATTAATAATCAAAATTATATTTATTTCATGTTTAACTGGCATTGGTTTTGTACTGTATTTATAAATATAAGTGTTAGCATACTTGGTTTACTCGCCATAAATTGCACAGCTGGTAAATATTAAGGTTAGGGTGCAAACAGCGGGTTTAGGGTAACTAATAACATCTTAATTAGAACTTGAAAATAAGAAATATTGTATGAGTGTTTTTAAATTAATTTAATAATAACAATTCATTTCATGTTAAAAACATCATTTTATAAAAGCAAAATAAAAGTTTACTTTTCTGTAACAAAAATATTACTGACAAGTGTGGCATTATTTTAAATTTTTACAACTCTATCTACTCTTACAGAAAAAAATGGATTTTTACATTTTCAGCATTCATTGAAAGAGCCTTTGGCAAACTTCACTTCATCCTCACAGGCAAATGAAACAAAAAGGAAGTAGCTTAATATTAATAAGAAGTAGTTTTGACCTTGAAGTAACCTCAGACAGATGTCAAGAATGCCCAGATTTTTATCTACCCCTGGATTTGAAGATCATCACTACAGTTCTGCTGTTTTTAAGCCTGTAATCCAATAATTGGTGATTCACATCTGCAGATAGGTATTTCTTTGTGGGTATTTCAGATTTTTTTCAAGGCATCTCAAAGAAGAATCAAAGAAGGTAGCTCAGGGAAGACAAGGAGGATTCAAAAACTATAGGTATAAAAATATACAATAAGATAGCAGATTGCGGAGTAGAACAAAGTCAAAGCCAATCCTAATGGAATCAGACTTATGCTTGAAGCTGGCCTGAATACAGATGGTGTAAATGCATGATTGGATATTGATTAGCTCCAAGTCACCAACTAGAGGCTGACAGATGATTAAATATTTGCCAATGGAAGTCCGGTTCTATGACACAGAGCTAAGTGAAGATATTTGCCTATGCATTGCTGTTAGAAATCTACACTGTTATTTTAGAATATACATTTTAAAAATTGGAAATCAAAGAAAGCAAATAGTATAAATGACACACTTGTCAAACAGCCCAAGACAGGATGACGTATGGACTTTATTCACCAAGCCCTTCAATGAGGACCAAGTCCCAAATCTCCTAAATACTCGTAGAGTAGTGGTAAACAGCTTAGTCTTTCTAGACCTCAGTGACTCTAGACAACAGAATGCTGTCTAACGTTTTTGAAACTCTAATCACAATGCAATAAGGGGTGGAAAATGTAGGATATATTATAAAATGTGTGTGTCATTACCAAAAGAAAATAACAAAATATATTTATTACCTTTATTTTTTTGGAAGATATTCTCACTTTTATTCTAATTTTTGGTGTAGCATTACAATCTTTTCAAAATATACATGGAAGAATAATGCAGTTACTCAAATACATCAAACAATTGCTGATGATTGTATGAATCTTGGTTTCCCTTTGGTGAGGAAAGAAAGAATAAGAGGAAAATGACTAGTTTAGAAGTCCACCCCTGGGAATTAAGTCAGGATGAAACGGGGTGTATGTCTTAGGAAAACAAAAGTTTGCAATATTGTTTGATGGAGACAAAATTTGTGTGGTCGCGCAGCAGGCAAACACAACCAAAGAAACAAAAAGCGGATTCTTTGTGGCATGAGAAACCTAGAGAGAGCACAGAAAAGCTGTCATTCTCTGTAACTAGGGAGCAACTCATATCCACACGTCCATCACTTCTGTGCAGTAAGCAGGAGAGTCCTATTTTAAACCAATCTATCAGTGTCAGCTGTCATTTTAAAAATTCCTATCTTGGACATTTTAAATGTAAGTTTTAAATGCTCAATAAGATCCTAAGCTATATATTGACATTCTTTACATTATACTTCAATGAATACATGAAAATCATACTTAAGTTTAGTTTTAGTAGATAGTTGTATTTTTGATAAGGGTAAATTGCCATAATTATTAATTATCCCTGACTTTAAATATTTAACTGAAACAATACAAGTTAGACAAATTGTAGAAAAATATGTCAAGGAAATAAAAACAGAAGTCTGAGAGTATTTAGAATATCAGATTAACAGTGTTTGTTACTTTAGACTTTTGCTGTTATATGCCCATTTCTTTTTGCTGGAAATGAGTTTCATTCTGTCTGACTCCTATGTATTCCTCAAAACAATTCACAGGTATTTTCCTAAGCTTTCATTTGAAATGAATGTGTTCTGGGATATAAAAAGAATAGACAGTTCAACATCCCTTCCATGTCTGAGAATTCCTACAATTAATGTCAAATAAATGCTGATGATGCTTATGAATCTTAGTGGTTTGTTGTGAAAATTTCATAGGAGAGCAAATATAAAGTTCTTGGGACAAAATAAGCATCAATGTAAATGAATTTCCTCTCATTAATCACCACTTATAACAAAACAAAATCCAATCCTTTCACATGACTTTACTTTTTCAGGAAATTCTTACCTATCATATATACATATATGCTAACTGAAAAACACAAAAAAGAATAGATACAAAGGACAGAAAAAGACAAAAATATTAAAAAATAATAAATAAAAAGTCCTGCCCTCATAAATGAACATTTTAGTGGGAAAAAGCAGACATAAATAAAACCTTCAAATATTCAAAATAGTGACACTTCTTAAGGAAAAAATAGAGCAAGAAATAGAAACTGTCAAACTGAGAGCAGGCACTGAGCAGTGGTCCAGGGAAGATCTCACAGCTGACATCTGAACTGAGACCTGAACACAGCGATAGAAATAGCTGAAGACTACAGCATTCCAGCCAAAGAAGGAACAACTATTCTTCCACAACTTAACCCTACAGTACTACCATAATGACTTCTAAGTGTTTCTGCCTGCTTTTTCAGACTATTCAATTCCAAATGATAGGAACATAACTCACCATTTTTTTCTATCAGAAAGAAAAATCAAGATAATTACCACTGGTACTCAAATAACCAATAGGTAGAGAAATTCATTTCAGTTCTTTTAAGCACATGAAAACTTTTATAAATATTGTAACATATAATTAGAATCTATAACCTAACTCAATTTTTCAATCTATATATGTAAAAATAAATATTTCTTAAAACATTTATTGGATAAGTAACCTCTGTACTTTGCATTTATTTTATTTTTTTATTTTAAAGAGAAAAAACATAAAATAAACAAACAAAAACCCACAATGATAGCAATATAGGATTTCAAGACAAAGTGATAGGAATTTCACACTGGTTGTTATATTGCATGCAGTTATCTTAAAAAGAGTTGCTCAGATTACCAGATATATAGGCATGCAAAGTTGATTGCACAATATTAGCATTAACTGCTCCTTTCCTTGAACTAATAGAATTAGTAGCACAATTGTCTTAGCTGTCTTGTATATACATAGTTATTTTTTTTTCCTTTTCCTTTCCCCCATTCCACTTGTTCTTTCCCTTTGATCAGTTTATTTTGTGTTTATAATGATATTAATTGTGCACCATTTCTCTCATTCTTGGAAAATAGAAAAAATAATCACTCAACTGATTGTGTTCTGTGGTTCAAATAGTACTAGTTTGAGAAGCACAGCATGAGGACCTGGGCAGGCCAAGGACTTCACAAGGTTTTTCAGAGAGCCGGTAATTCAGATAGAGTCTCACTTGAGGATAATTAAACAGAAACAACAAAGCAAAAATTCATATTACAAAAATACACCTAGATATAGAATTGGAATATAGTTTGGTCTATGAAAAGCAGAAAAGTTCTTTGAAAATGTTTTCCTAAAGACATCAGAACATTAAAACTATTGCAGTCCAAATAGATTTTTTTAATACAGATAAAAGGAAGGGTAAATAACATAGAAAATAAAAAGGGAAACTGAAGTGAAAAGTCAATCAAAAGAAAGAGAAAAAAGTATGAATAAGACAGTTAAAAATATACAATTGGATCTAAACTTAGAAAAATAAAGGACAAAATTGGAAAAGGTAAAAATTAACTGAGAGATGTGGTAGCTCTTCTTACATGCAGAAGATAAAATCAAATATAAAAACGTCAAGAAAAAATAATAACTATTGATGAAGTAACAAAAAAATACAATTATAGATATTTCTACATTTAAAGAAAACAATAAAGAGATTAATACTATATAGTTAACAAATTTTGATATACAATGTTAAATAAAAATTCAAAAGGTAGCTAAAAAAGAAATACTAACAAGTTGTTTCAGATTGGTGCTTTGAGAAAGTTAATGGCTTAATGTCACAGAATTTTAGAAAAAACTGTTAACAATCACGAATTGTACATTCATAAGCATGTTCCTCATTCACTCATAAAATTGAAATACATCCTAATGTACTTATGAGATCAGAAATAATAACATAATGAATCTTAAAAATTAATATATTTTGATTATATAGCCCAATGCAATCATTTATAATTTAGAAAGAAACATTGTTATATGAATGGATTCATAGCTTTCTTCTCTATAAGAATAGTAAATTCTATAGAAAAATCATTCTCTGATCAATTCTATAGTTTAAAATATGAGGCTTAAAAAATAAAAATAAAATAAAATATGAGGCTTAAGTCATTTAATGTTACTTTTAGCTGTTTCTTTTCTTGTGCAAAAAAGTAACTCTTGAGCACACATTCTTCATCAAGAGTGCAAATAGAAATTTTTTTCTAAGTTGGTAGAAGCTTAAAACATGAAATAGTGCTTTTATCTTCAGATACCTGCAAATAGTAACTAAACAATGCAGTTGTGTTATTAGGTTAAAAGAATTATTAAACTACAGTTTTGCTTATTTGACTCTTGAAAAGTTGTTACCAGCTATTAACAACAGAAAAGATTTAATAGTGAACAAATGTAATGCATGCTTTTTTTGTCAGTAATGAAAATTTACTTGACCCATTGTACTGCTTGGAAATAACCGAGAAATAACAGCAAATAGCTTAAATGTGATGATGTCTTAATATCTCTTCTTGAACGTCAAGATCTGCCATTCCTTCAGTAACTAGAAGAGAGTCAATACAGAAGTGTAAAAGCATTCAGAAATATAGTATGTTTTAAAAGCATGCCAAAATCACCAAATATATCCAGATAGCATAAAATTATAGATGATTTTAATATGCACATTTTTTAAAGTCAAAACTCAAAATCTCCTTCTTAGAAATAGAAAAAAGGGCCAAGAGAACAATATCTTTAAACTGTGTATAAAGAATATAATTATACCTACATATGATTGAAAGCCTGCACACGGAGTTGTAGGAGTGGTGTTTGAAAATATCGGGCTTGCGGGTATCTTTATTTTAAAAGCTTATACCTTCTTATATTTGTCAAACTTGCCATGAGTTCTATATTCATTTTTATGCTGTAAAAATGCACTATTTTGTAATATTTACTTTCATTTTATTTCACTATTTTAATTTACTTTCATAAATTCCTGGATCCCAGTGGCATTTTGGCAATTGCCATCACAACGAAATTCACTGCTTCAGTATCCTCTGAAGCTTGCTTGTCTCGGTTTTGTAGTCTTTCGACTTAACTCAGTTGAAATCCCCCCCAACAGTAAGGGTGGCCTGAGCTTTCCATGGCAGGACTCAGCACATGGCCACAAATGCAGGCTCATGATGTATAGGGCTCTGTAGCTAAAATGGTATCAAACTACATAACTACAATAGATAAAACTGTAAGTAAACTGCTGCAGTCTATTACCTTAGCAAACATATCTATTGGTGACACTTAAAAAATATGTCAGAATATCATTTTAATAAGCCTGAAATAAGGATGTATTCAAGACAGATGTAGGAAATCATCGCACATGCCCAGTTGCTGTGGACTGCATACTACAGTTAAAATTCAGAAATTTTAGGACACATGCACTGGCATGGGTCCTAATGGCGTATCTTGACTTTCAAGAAGAGATATTAAGACATCACATTTAAGCTATTTGCTGCTACTTCTTGGTTAATACCAAGCAGTACAATGGGTCAGAAAATTCAGGACCCATGCACACACATATAATTATTAAATATTTATTTCAAAACAGCATTTTCTTGCCTTCATTTCAGTTAAATTACTAAGTAATAATAACCAAGATTTTCACATATTCCAAATAAAAAATTAAAGTAGATGAAAACTTAAATGAGTTTGGATAAAAAATGTAGTTGAAGTTAAATGTAGAAAATTTTCACTCCAAAATATTTCTGTATTCATTTACATTGTTCTAATATATTAAAAACCCTCACTAACATAGAAATACAGAACACTAAAGTTTTTATGAAATTTGTGTAAAACCTACTTAAAAATTTAATTTTATACCATCTTTATTTTAAATCACGATTTTTATAAAAATGGGACTATGCACACATTTGTCAACTCAGTGTCCCCCCAGTTACCTAATAATTGTTATCAGGCTTTGTGAACTAAACTTGGTTATATTCAATTTAAAAGTAATATGAATAGTTGAATATTAAAGTGTTCCTTGGGCAGAATGCACAGTGTTTGCTACAAAGGGTCTTATTTCTGAGCACTTTAGTCTCACATATGTGAATACAGAAAGACTGTCTTAGTGACTTTTCTCATTGCTGAGGCAAAGTGCACTACAGTAAAGTTAGAGGAAAGGCTTCTTCCCGCTCAGTTTGTAGAGGTGTCAGGACACCGCTCGCTGGTTCCAAGGCAGGGCAGCATGCAGAGGGGCTTCACAGAGGAGAAACAGTTCACCGGAGAGAGAAGGCACCAAAAGCAGCAAGCAGCAATTGATGACCTTCTTTCTGTCCCCTATATTATATCCAGGCTACCTGCCTTGATACAGGAGAATGAAACTCCCGACCTACTATGTCCGTGAGTGCGTGTTCTCTAAAATTGAAGAATGAATTTTAGGAACAACGGAGGTGAAGAGTAGAATATATTTATTGAGAGAAAGAAAGCGTCTATCTGGAGAGAGACAGAAGGGAGTCCCGAGTGGGTTGCCCAGGTCTCTGCCTTTTCTGGGGACTTTTATAGAGTAAAACCAGTAGTGGGGGGGGGGGGACTGGGAACCCACAAAGCAGATGGGCATAAGGTAGGACATAAATATAATTAGCCAATAAGACCAATAGTTCAGGTAAAATTGATTACATTAGGGACAAATGGGAAAGTAAGTCACGTAGCAAGTGGGCATTCTTGGGGCTGTGACCTTCACCCGACAGTTTTTTTTGTTTGTTTGTTTTTTGTACGGGATCAAACTCACGACTGCGTGCTTGCAAGGCAGGAGCTTATGACACTGAGCTAAATCGGCCTTCACCCTAGAAGGAGGGGATAGTGGCTCCAGGGGAGAGAGAACTAATTAGAGTATCAGTCTCCAGGATTAGATACATGTTTGATTCTTTGTCTTGAGATCTGGCCCATGTCCTCTGTTTTGAGATCTGGCCCGCAGCAAGAGGTGAGGGTCTTCTCCAAGGTCATCAGACATCTGGTCCTCTGTGCCGGCTTCCTCGAGGGCACAGCCCTGCCTGACTGCCTATAATATTTCTAACTGGCTCAGCCGCCTGTAATACGATGGGTGGCCCTCACACAGGATGGAGCATCTCTAATCCTACCAAGACAGATGCCAATGGACTAATTTAGTAACGACACACACTTGATCCCAGTATCACACACTCAAGACTGGCCACCACCAAAAAGCTTCACCCCAGAAGGCTGTGGGTACACACAATCCACAACACAAATACAGGTAATGAGTCAGTATTCCTGGGAAACAATACTTTATGGAAGAGTCTAATGCACTTTTTTTTTTTTTTTTTGTACCAGGGATTGAACTCATGACTGCCTGCTTGCAAGGCAGGCGCTTATGCCGCTGAGCTAAATCCCCAGCCTGAGTCTAATGCACTTCTGTTAACTAAAAGAAAGGATTTTGAAAATTAGCTACTTTTATTTTAGGTTTTTTTTTTTTTTTTTTGGTACCGGGGATCGAACTCACAACCTCACGCTTGCCAGGCAGGCGCTTAAGCCACTGAGCTAAATCCCCAGCCCTACTTTTATTTTATTTCCAGGTATTTGCTCCTTTCAAATTTCTCTCTGCTCTGAAGCATTACATTAGCCTCTGTCAGTGAAAATGTTGCAATCTACATATCTTCAAAGGATTTGTCTGTTCCTCTTCTGTTTTAATAATATATGCCAAAATATGCAGTGACATTTTCTTTGTAGTCCCTGAACAGTGTCAGTCATGACAGCAAGGGTTTAAACTATGTGTTGTGTTGAGAAGCATCTGTGTGTTATTTATAAAATTTATCAGTGCATATCATTAAGTCCCAGTATTCACCTCTTGACCAAGTCACCACAAATGTTGCCTTGTCTACCTAGCCCACAGTTACTCATGAGTATTTTATAGAGCACTAAATGGTTAGTAACTATTGGATTTGTTCAATTAATTCAAAACCTATGAATATAATAATAACGAATTTTAAAGGGGAGGGCTGGGGATTTAGCTCAGTCGTGTAAGTGCCTACTTGGCAAGCACAAGGTCATGAGTTCAATCATCCATACAAAAAAAAGAAAAGAAATTGTTGGAGAAAATACATGAGAGGTTCTTGAGCATGTAGTGTATACTTTTTTGGAAAGCACCAAGTAATTGATTAACCTGAGGTAAGACACCTAACTGAAGTTTAAGACTGTGGAAAACAATAAAGAAGATGAGGATAAGAATAGGTATATGCTAGCTATCTGAAACTCGTAATAGGAAAAATAATAAAAATACACCATTAAAATTTGTATCACTGTAGGGAGTGGTGGCACAAACTATAATTCCAGCATGCAGGAGGTTGAAGAATGAAGAAAGAAGATTTTCCTGAGGTCAAGGTGAGTTTGAGCTACACGGGAAATTCAAGGTCAGCCTGCAAAGTGAGACCCTGTTTCAAAAACAACAGTAACAAAACTTGTAACACAATAGTGATCAATTAAATTTCAATAGCCCTTTTTAAGAGCAAGCCTAATTTTGCTTCCTGAAGGCAGTGGGTTTATACCACCTGTGCACAGTAGGTATCCTTTTGTGAATCTGAAACTTGGATCTCTCTTATGCTAGAAATATCTTGATTTTTATAACTTTGTGGCACTGCTCAACATAATTGCGTTTCTAAAAGAATTTCTGAAATTTAGTAGGTTGAGTAAGACAATAGATTGTCCATCTGTGGAAAAAAAGTATCAGGCAATGTCACTGCTCTGCAATCAGAACTCAGTGTGTCTCTATTTTTATTCCAAAATGAGCCACTAAATGTACACTAGGTGTGCATCTCAAAATCATATCCCTGAAGCCAGTGTAGGGTTTCAATAAGGCAATTAAATTCCTCAGAGACTCTTCTAAATATAATTCTGAACCCGGACCATATTTTATATTCTCTTTAAAACAGTGCCTGGCTGACATAAAATGAGAAAGGATTTCTTTCTCAGTCCCCAGTGACATGCAGGAACAGCTTCCGTTTCTGCCTGAGTCAACACAAGTTATTAATGGAAATAATGCAGCCTAGGATACTGTGTTTTGCTAAAATGCATATAGTCTTAGAGTAAAAAAAGAAAAGCAAGAAAAATTTAAATTTGAAGAGTACATCGTGAACCCTACAAATTACAGTCATTCTGTGTTTTTGTTACAGGCATCTGAGTTAGTTAGCAATATTATAGGCAATCAGACAGGGCTGGGTCCTCAAAGGAGCTGGCACAGAGGATCAGATACTTTGTGACCTTGGAGGAGACAGATACCTCCTGCTGTTGGCCAGATCCCAAAAGGGAAGGTAAAATCAACGCAGCCACACCTTCAGTATAAACACTGGGGCTTGATATTCTAAGTAGGTATGCAAGACCTTGAGGAAGCCAGGAGCCACCATCCCGACCCCCCACAGAAAGAGTCCTGCTCCGTAAGAATGCTCGATTGCTATGTGACTCCCTTCCTCATTTGTCCCTGACTTGGTAAATTTTACTTTAAAAATCAATCTTATTGGTTAACCATAGTTCTGTCCCACCTCATGCCCGTCTGCCTTGCGGGTTCCCCTGTTTTCCTCACCTTGAACCCATCTCACCTCATGGTTTTACTCTATAAAAGTCCCTAGAAAAGAGTCTTTGGCAACACACTCAGAACCCATTCCGTCTCTCAGATAGAAGCTTGCTTTCTCTCAATAAATATATTCTGCTCTTAACCTTTGTTGTTCCTAAAATTCATTCTTCAATTTTGGAGAACACCAACTCGCATTGGACATCTAGCAAGTCAGGAGTTTCATTCTCCTATATCTTTTTTTTTTGTACTGGGGATTGAACTCATGACCTTGTGCTTGCCAGGCAGGCAATTATGCTGCTGAGCTAAATCCCCAGCCCCCTCCCATATCATTTTTGATAATACTTTCTTTAAGATATATATTACATGAGCTAATTAAAAACTACTTTTTTACAATTTTATTTTAAATGATTGTAAAATAATTTTCTTTACAAAAATGTTTTATTTTTACACAGAAGTTAGTGCCACTTGCTAAAATGATACTTTTCCTTAAATGATATTCTGGTCAATTGAATTATAAAATTCAGTCTGTCAGGTTTTCTATAGCTTGTAATGACACAGTCTGCTACGGTTTATCTTTTTTATAAGGTAGATTAGTCATAACACTGTTAAATAGAAGAGTCATGTCAATATGATGTTAAAATTGCATTCGTTCATATATAATATTCTCTAGCAAAGATAGTACCAGCAAATTGGTCCCACAAGTAAGTGTTAGTCAATAATTTGCTATTCTTTGTGATGCAAACTGACTGCATGTTGGACATGTTGGACCTGTTGGTGTAAGTTGGGTAGTTCATCTGACTTTGAGGAAATGATTGCAGAGTTTGTTGCCATCTTTCTGTGCTGGGAAGAATGGTGACTCAGAAAAGGTATGTCTACATGGGCCTTCCCAGAAAACTGTGGATACTGTCTTACTAGGAAAAGTTGTGTCTGTAGATTAAGGCAGGACTCTGAGATAAAGTATCATGGAAGACAAGCTGAGTCAGATAGAAGAGGAAAAGACCCAGAAAAGTTCACATGAAAGCAAGCAGAGTTCAGAGTGATCTGTTAGCCACTAGAGCAGACAGGCTAAGGACAGCTTTTCCTAGGCGTGTTACAGAAGTATCAACTAGTTGAGCTGATATATTTATTTTAGACTTATTGCCAGAACTGTGGGAGAAAGAGGGGAAGGGAGGGAGAGAGAGGTAGGAGAGACACCGAGGAAGAGAGACTTGTGATTTCTCACAGCATCCTTTGGAAATTAATATACATTTTGTAATTTTTGTTTTTATCTTCACAATAAATTACCTTAACAGTTTTTATCAATAAATACACTTTTATATGTGCTATAATATCAGAAATTTAATTTATGCTTTTAACTGTACCGATACAGTTTTATTAGTACATATTAACTGTGCAGAATAATGGGTTTCATTTTTTTTTCCGATTCATATACTCACATGACATAGTTTCCTTGTCCTCTATGTACCTGTTTCTTCCTTTCCTTTTTTCTAATACTTTTTTTCTTACTTCATTCATTCTTTCTTTTTTCTTTTCCTTTTCTTTCCATATTTTTTCCTTCTTTTATTATGTTTTTGTTTTTGTTTTTGTTTTTGCTGCACATAGTGTTAGGGCACATGGTATTTCACAAGCAGCTAAAAAGTTATTGAACAATGAAATCAGAATGACAAACAAAAGATCTCCCATAATCTAAGTGATTAGAAGAAAATAATAATTAGAAATAAAAACTAACAATTTTTATTCTTCCTACTAAGAGAAAAAGATGATGTAAAGTGGTATATTGTGTTAATTAAAGGAGAAAACATAGTATTTTATTTATACAGAGAAAAAGTATAATGAATATCAAAAATTAAGGTTTAAGTGACATTTTTCTGAAATAAAAGACTAAACACAACATATTGGCATAAGACTTTGTATCTGGGAAAACTGGTTCAGAGTCACAAAAGCACAGCACACTGGGAAAACTATTATACTTCGATACCAGATTTTTTCTTATAAGTAATTAGGCCCACTGATTTAATGAGGAAAAAGCTGACTGTTCTCAGAATAGACAACAGTAATGGTTCAGAAAAGAATAGGACATTTAAGAAACACAAGAGGAAAATATGAGATAAGTCTTTTATTTACTACCTAACTTGCTTTCAAACATATAAAATACGTACTATTAAAAGCAAGATATTTTTAATAAGTCCTTCTATATGTACAAGGCACACAGTTAAAGTAACTGAAGAAATATAAAGATTCATAGCAAATTATAAATACATAATTTATACTTTAACTTAAGTGCTGGTTTTGAGGAAAATGCATAGTGCATAGTACCTGTCTATTCTAAATATTTATAGTTATCAAAAAATGGTATATGGAAAACAAACAAGTAAATAAAAAAAGAAATACATTCACATATGGCCTGGTTGGCATTAATTTAAAAACAAAATATTTTAAATTATCTCTCATGGGCATTCATTATATTTATTCTCTGCTTTCATTTAGGTTTAAAATATGCCATAAGAGAAATTTAAAAATGTAACTCTAGAATTGGCAGTTTAGTGATCTTGCAATGAGCCAGAAAAGAGACTTGAAACATGGAGTCAGTGAAGAGACCAGGAAGATGAGACCCAATAGTTTATTGGAGAGGACTGGCGGACCTTTGTGACTTGTGGAGATAAAAACCATGAAAAAGAGGACTACAGAGCCATAGCTCAGGAGACTTAGAAGATAATCACAGTGGAAACACAAGACACATGAGAAAGACAGTCATAATTACAAGAGACAGTGACACAAAAAATAAAACTGGCACAGAGGGTGATCACATGTATTTGGGGAAACTGAATTTGTCAAAAGACAAGGTAAAAAAATAGTCACATAAAGCTTGTGGAATTTCAAATCCAAATTAATGATAGGGCTTATCAAGTAACTTCAGAATTGACTTCTTTGTTTATTTTTATCCTTTGTTTTGTAAGAAGCTTTTGTCAGTTTATCTTTTCTGCTTTCTCTTCTACTTTTACATTTTAGAAATTTTAGAAAAATGATCTGTGTCCTTGTTTGAAAAGTCTGATTAAGAAAGAGGGAGGCAAAGGTAGGTTTTTTTTTTTCAATTTTTTAATTTTATTTTAAAAGGGAGTAAAATTAAACACAACAAAACAGAACAGAACAGGACATAAGAAAGCATAAATTTCAAAGCTAGACAACCAGGGCAACATGAGATGTCTGATTCTCAGCCCACACATTGACAGGATCACAGCCGCCCCCCAGAGAGGGGAGGAGCTCCTTGTTTTCCCGGCACCCCGAGTCAACTGCACTGTGCAGGTCCCAACATGCCAGGGTCTCTCTTTCGGGTTGCCAAAAGTCTGCCACACTCTCAGCCACCCCCCACAGAGGGGAGGAGTTCCTTGTTCTCCTGGCACCCCGAGTCAACTGCATGGTGCAGGTCCCGAGGTGCCAGGGTCTCTCCCCTGCAGGGCCCCCAAAGTCCGCCATACTCACCTGCTATTTGTTTTTGATGAATTGACCATTACATTTCCAAGGTTCTGAAAATGCCAATAGACCACAGAAAGAATTCTCTTTAGGCTCCTGTTTGGAACCAGCAGCTACAGTGATCTGCTGGCCTTGCTTCAGGGCCACAGCAAAGGTAGTTTTACAAAGGGACCATTGTATACACACCAGTTCTCCATGGGAATGTGACTGTTATGTATTACACACTCATGCTAATAAAATAAGTAAATGAAAATTTAAAAACAAAAGACCACTATCTTCTAATTTTTCTCCCCAGAATTATAAAATTTAAATCTTTCAAAAATGTTAATACTAACATTTACCCTTTTTTATTTCTAAATAATATGCAAATTTTGCCAACTCTGAATGCATCAGCTAATAGATTATCTAATATATTCCTGTTTTAGCCCTTATATTGACTTGCTTTAGAATTCTAATACAATAATATCTTATTAATGTTAAGATTCTAGTGCTTTCTTTAGTGATAGTAGTTAGATTTCATTACACCTGGACCAGTTAGTGTCTTGTGATTTTTTTATTAGTATTTCATGTAGTTACTTTGTTTTTCTTTGAACTGTTTGTTTTTTCTTTTAACCAGGAATCGAACTCAGGACCTCACACTTCCCAGGCAGGCACTGTACCACTGAGCTAAATCCCTGGCTTCTTGAATTTTTAATTACTATGTTTTCCAAATTTTTAGAATTATTTTCTCCTCATAATGTGTCTTTTCACATTATCCAAAGGCCCATCACTTAAATTTTCTCTCTTTAGAAACTTATTTCACAAAAGCAGAATAGTACTTTCAACTCTGCATAAGGTCGAACATCACATATTCTCCCATTTCCTCCCTCTGTCTGCAAAAGGCTTGAAAGTACACGGAATCACAGACTCTGCTTTGCAGTGCCCTGAGACATCTCACAGCCATAGCTGAGAATTTCCTTTCCTGCAAAACGCTTGAAAGTACACGGAATCACAGACTCTGCTTTGCAGTGCCCTGAGACACCTCACAGCCACAGCTGAGAATTCCCTTTCTACTGCTGCACTAGTAGTAGATGAGGAGCACGGCAGGGTCCCAGCCACAGAGTGGGAAGCCAGGTGCAACTCGGTTAAATCCCACATCTCACAGATGCTATGAAATACGAACGACTTAGTGTGCACACATCTTCAGAGGACATGATTGACAAAGTAAATATGTAACTTACTGAACTAAAACCTCCCGCTTTGCATTGAATGCCCTCCTCCCTGGATTATTGCTTTGGCAGAAGAGAACCTGTTTAATATGGTTGAGGAGCTTCTTAAGGAAGAATGGAAAATAAATTGCTAAGATGTGTATCCAAAACATTCTTCTACCATTATACTTCTTCAAACATAAAATTCAATCACGACTAAATTTATTACATTGAAGCAGATAATGCTATTATGAAATTAATTGAGCAATCAATAACACACTTTAAAAAATCAGAGAAACTGAGCAAGGGTTCCCCATAACACAAATTAGTAAATTCTGCTAGTGAGGGTTGTCAGGAATTAACGATACCAGAGAAGTAAGACAGTGGTCCCAAGTAATAAATGGCACTATAGCAGGGTATGTGAAACTTACCAAAGAGAAAATGAGTTGCTCATATTCGTTATAGAAGCTTGCCTGTGATTTACCAGGTTTCAGCCCTAAAACCAGGTCCAGAAGAGTTATCTGCTTTAATCAGATCTCTCCATCTTCATAGTATGCTGTAGACTACACACATGAAAGTCAGTTTCACCATAAATAAAATCTTCGACTCCTGTTTTGCTTAGAAAATATACAACATTTGTGAGCTACTCATATAGATCAAATTAAAGAAGAGAAAAAACCTTGGGATGTGAACCATTTCAGGAAAAGCTAAAACTTCAGTGAAAACAATCACCCCAAATAATAGCCAGAATTTAACCAAGGAAATAAATCCAAGGAACTAAAGCTAACAGGAGAAATTAATTAATGGAAGTACTATATTAACATAAGTAAATAAAGCATAAATTAAGGTAAAGCAAATAAATAAAATATTAAAGTAAGAAATTATTAATGCATATTTAGTTTGTATATTAAAATGCTAAAATAAATAAAGTTTAGAGCAAAGAAAGTAAGTAAAAATATTAAATAATTATGCTTTATTTAAAAGAGAAATGACACAACACCTCACTGCAAAGAAAAAAAGAACAGCTAAATAGTGTTTTTTAATTTTTTGGTTTCTGGAACACAGAATCATGCTGTCCACCCTCCTGCATACAAAAGAAAATACAACAATAATAACTACAAAAGATTTCTTAAACTATATTATAAAAGGCAAGTGAGATAGAGTTATGCGTAAGATTAACAAACTACACAAGCAAGCAAAATTATTATTCAAAACTAGAGATGAAATACTATGCAGTATGGCGCATACATCCACGTCTCTGGAACACCCTTTGACTAAGGTATTGTAGCACATAAGAGTGGATATCATGGGGGGGGAACGAAATAACAATGGAAACAAATCTCTGAACTAAAAAAGATTAGTCTCTAGGCTGAAAACTAGTAGCAAATGAAAAAGAAAATTTTAAAATTACCCAGGAAAATAAATATTCATGTGGAAATGTTGGATGCTGAATAGAAAAGAGAAATGGTAAATCTTCAGAAAAATATACATAGAGCTGGTAATCATACTAATGTTCAACTTTTTTTTTTTCAATCTTGACCCAAAATATGCTAGTCTAGACTTTGTCTCATGCTTTTAACATCCATCTTTACACATCTTTTTATTGTTGGTTTGACTTCCACAGGTAACCTGACTTCTCTTTCTGACCTCTATTCCTAGCTCATACCTGTTCACTCCCCATTCCATAAATTTACACTTAACTGAAATTACTGTGGCTTCTCAGTCTGACAGAAAATAAGCACAGGGGATGTATTTTGGTTGACATTATTGAAAGGTAGATACTACAAAAATACATGAGACAATAATAATCATGAGATTTAATATATTATCAAATATATTTTGAAATGCAAGCTGAAAACATATATATATATGTAAACCAATTTTTATACATAAATTAAATTTTTAAATATTGTATGGTGTCCTTCAGGGCAAAAACAATAATTTTAAAAATCTGAGTGCCAAAGTAAACAATCTCAATACATGGAAACAACATTTTATATGCAGAGATACACTTTTTCTTTAAGTAGTCATGTTAATATTATAAAACATAGCATGTTAAGGTTTCAAACACAATTTTGAGGTATTCCCTATAGAAAAACTAGAAATTACATGAAGGATATTTTAGACAAAGTAAAATGGGACTCAAATTTAATAAAATTAATTGAAATTAACAAAGAATACCCCAAAACAATAAATTTGCAAAGTTTTAGAATACCTAACTGTTTTAAAGGAAATAAAAACAAATTATAGAAAATCTAAGAATGAAAGACACTAAAATCACTACAAATGAAAATTTGGTACTCAACTGAAAAATATTAGTCTTAAATACTTGTCATAAAAGTAGACATGGAGAATAAATGAACCCATAACTCAAGCAATCATAAGAAAAAGAACTAAAGAACTAAAATAAATAAAATATTAAACATGGGAGAAATAATAGTAGTCATAATTAGAGAATAATGATAAACTCAAAATCAAATGTGAAGTTTACAAAATAGCAACAATATAAAGAAAAAAATAAAGATTGGTAAAATGGAAAATAAGCTACATTAAAAATGAGGAAAAAGCCTTAAAATATGGGATACTTTTAAGAGAGAAATATATTAAAGCGTAACCCAATATGCATGGAATGGTTCCGGCCATACCACCCTGAACGCGCCCAATCTCGTCTGATCTCGGAAGCTAGGCAGGGTCAGGCCTGGTTAGTACTTGTATGAGAGCCCGATAAAAGGGAAATTTTACATTAGCAGATAATTTCTGATAATATCTTAACCACCAAATTCGGGAAGAAAGATAAATATAATAGGTCAAAGTTTAAGTTAAAAGAATAATCAAAGACCTTCAACCTCTAATTAAATACCTGCATAAATTCAGCACTAACTTCTAAAATAATGTGGTATCACATTTCCCCACTACATTGCCAACAATAATCAACAGAAATAATGTGATAGTCTACAATATTGGTTACATTTAAACCTGATTCAACCAGCACACTGGTGAGTTCTCTCAAAGTTAAGATTATAGAGAAACGGTATTATCACAGAACATAAATTTTAGTATGCACTGTCTGAAGGATAATTGTAAATGCAAATCTTCTTAGTTTTAGAAAAGATCTATCACACACTCCTTCTCCTCCAAGAAAGAGAAGACAGATGACACTGAACTCCATAAAATTCTCCAGTAGTTGGATTTGATGGGCTTCCAGCTGATGAAGACATCAAGGTCCCGGGAGGCCGGCATACTCAGGAGACCGAAGCTGCTAGGCACCTTAACATCACCATACTGTGGAATAGCCCTGGCCGTTAGCAATTTGCAAGAACCCAATCAAGGTAAATAAACTCTTCCTGAATTTTGCCAGTCTCGCTGTCAAATTATCAAAACTTAAGAGAAGGTTGTGGGAAACCAAATTAGAGTACGCGGAGTCAGTCTGAAGTACAGGTGGCCAATGACAAGGGATTTGCAGTCAGGGCAGTCATTTGGGACTGGAGCACTTCAGTGGCAGGATGTCACTAATCCTGCCCCTTTGTGTGAATTGCATTGCTGAAAACTCAGTTCCTGTCGGAAGAATCAGAGCACCTCAAAAAAGATATCAAAAAGGGATTTACGTATCTTACTCTATGATCCTTGCCTGCATGTTTTCATTTATTTATTTTTTAGTACCAAAGTTGTATTTGCTTTCTATTTTATTCTCAAAGGTTTTTTGTTGTTGTTGTGTTAAGAAATATGGTGAATGTAGCTTCTAATTTTGTATCATCTCTGACGCTTTTCCTTTTAGTTATTACCCAGCTTTAGTGTCTATTAGCGGCTCTAGTTCCAGTTACTTTGGCACTGTTTTACTGGGTAAAATGAGATGAAATAAACTTCAGCACTGGTTAGTAAAATGTTGCAAAAAGTTTAGGAGAAGTGATGAAACGCGCAGTATCTCTAAGCATGTCAAGATTCACTAAGTGCTCCACAAAATGATACAAACAAACCGGACTTCATTACACAGTTCACTAAGCACTCATCGGATGGACGATCTTCGTTGCCGTATGACATTCAGCTCTCTGCTGATTTCGGGCTAGCAGAAGAGACAATAAAATTGAATGCACGGTGGCTAGGTGCAATTAAAGAATTGTGATTCTGAAACTGTCATTAAGAATCATGTAAATTAATACACACTAAACAAATTTAAAAATGTGTATATACCAGAAGTTAGCATGCTCTAGTCTTCAATCCAGGAATCTTAACATTTTTTTTTAAAAGTTCTCAATTAAATTCAACATATTTTTAGAGATTCCCCTGTATAAAAGATAGTAGATGAACAATGTCTATACCCATAATTCTTCTTCTTTCTTTGTAGATTGAATGTTAAAGAAATCACATTAAGACTTCCTAGGGATAAGATATGTTAAAAAGAACATATTTACCTTACATAAAATAAAATCTTTAGTAATATTTCTGATCGCCTAAAATGCAAATCAATTATATTATCATAAAATAGTCTTTCCCTGAGCATAAAAATCAAAATATGTTAGGTAGCTGATATTTTAGAAGGAAGACAGTCTTGAAAAACTAACTAGATTGAACTTCAAAGGCTTCTGAACCTGAAATTCTTATAAATCATTACAGAGATCTGCAGCCATCAGTAGGAAATCCCAGTCAAACAATTCAGAGAGCCTCATCTGCTTGATTGCAATGCAAAGCAGCTCACAGGGTCCCTTAGTCTAAGTAAGAGAACCACAGTAATATTCTAAATTCATTAAAGGGATTTCCACTATCTGTCAGCTTTCTGAGTCGGTTTATGTACAACTTCCTGAAAAATAGTAATCACCAGTAAATAATATATAAAATAGCACTTTTACATGGTCTTCTTGTATAAAGTTGACTGAGTCTTCCTTGTTCATTTTTTTTCCCTTTAAATACTTGTATGGTGCAGGTTGGCCTTGAACTCACAGCCATCCTCTTGCCTCAGTCTTCTTTGTTTCTTTGTTAAGCTTTTGACATCGTTTTTTCTTAGAGTTTTTATTTTTTGAATATTTAAGAATTATAAATGTACATTCCATGAGAATAGTAAGAATAGCAATTGTGTTTGATTGACAACAGGTGGTCAGATTGTAACACCCAACAAACTGAGTCAGAGTGTCTCTGGGGCGGACGGACCATTGCAGGACCAACATCAAAAGGATGGCTGGAGAGGAAGAAGGGTGCAGTGCGCTCTCCTGGAGGAGCTTGCCAGGCTTCTTTCCTGACAGGAACTTGGCTGTTCTCCTCAGCAGAGGAGCTCGTGACCTCACCGTCTCTGAGAGCTGCGGTTCACTTCGGGCGAGCTCTGTTTCCCACTCTGAGCCCCACTTCCTGGCTTCAGGGCGGAAGATGGCGTGTGTTCAGTCTCCTGCAGGAGCTCGTTGTGTTGGCTTCCCGATACGAACCTGACTGTTCTCACTGTCAGAGGAGCTCAGGACCTCACCGTTGCTGACCATGGCTGTGTTACTTTTCAGAGGAGCTCTGGCCCTTACTTTGAGCATTGCTTCCTCGCTCCAGTGTAGACTCCTCAGCCCACAGGCAGAGATCCTTCATCCCTCTGGCACAGACTTTCTAGATTCCTTTACTGTCCTCTGGATCTTCCCAGTGCAGAAGAACAAGTCCGTTCCATGAAACAGATTTGCATGAGATATTATTATGGGCTCCAGGTCTTCAGCTGGACTCATGCAGGACATTGCCTTGGGACTCAGTCTCTCAGCTGAATTCTTCAGGGTCTTTCATGTGTGGACAGATCTCCTGCACTTTTTCTGTTTGACTCTTTGAATGACTATTATAAAATAATTCTATAAATTATGTATCCTGTATTAAATTATTCCCCTTGAAAACCCTGATTACAATAGTAATTTAACAACTAAACAAAATAAATTGACAAAAATTACATGACTATTCTCAAATAATTAATGACCAAACTTCTAAGATAAAATATATATATTTGCTAATCACATAATATGAAACTTTAAATCTTTTCACATATAAACCTGCTGTGATGAAAATTCACATGATTGGAGAATTAGAAGCAAATTGCTAAATATCTCACACATTAAATTTTGATTATTACTGTTATTCACATAATTGTTCAGTGAATATAACATTCATGCATTATAAATTTAGTAGCTATGGCTCTGAACAATCATGAGCCATATCTGCCCCAGAAGAACTTTAAGATATGGTTGGCCCATAGAGCAGAACTTTAAAATTTCTGATTCTGAAAGATAAATTTCATACTATGGATGCTTCATTTTCTAAATTTTTATGAGCCATCATTAAATATTCTTCTCTACTCTTATACCTGGTCTTTCTCAGATTAGTGGAATTATTCTTTAGTCCTAAAATTCAACACTCTATATTTAATCTACATAAATCCACTCATTTTAATAAAATAAATAATCATTAATTCTGGAACGCTAAAGAAAATGTGACTTGAAAGATAAATATGCTCTGAGGCAGAAGTAATTTTTTTTTTATACTTTCCTTTCAGGGATAATTTATCCCTTGTATGAGTTAAGACTGGTATTTGCTTACTATTAAAGAACATAACATTTAGTCTTTCTCCTGTCTTATCATTACTTCTAACTCCCAACCTTACACTTAGCAACAAAAGCTATTGTAGATTCTTTGAGGCAGTTCTTTGAGGTAATTGCATGAGGAAAATTTCTGTTCAAGTTCAAAGCAAAATCAGCCTTTAGCTCAGTGAAATGCTGACTCACAGCAATAAATGTTTTATCACTAGATCCTTCACTAGCAATGAAGGTATGCTCCCTACCAAAAAGGTCCATGATTTCCAGGTAAACAGCTCCCTCCACTGGTCCAACCATCATCATTCTGGTATGTGCTACATACATTTTTTTGAGTTCTGTAAATGCTACTGAATCTAGAGACCTCTGGGAATTTTAAACTATGGGTCATCTGTAGACTACTAAAACCTCAATGAAAATGAAGTGAGGCAAAGAAACACATGCTAATCCATACACACACCTGAACTCTTTTCAGGGAGAACAAGACCAGAGGTTGGAAAACTTTGAAAACTATCTTGAAGATCCCAGGGAATATGATAAGATTCTAAAAGGAGAAATAAAATCTCTAAACTGCCATCAAAGTAATTACTCTAAATATTGAAGTTTTCTTTCACCGATTGGTTATTAAAATGTAGAGCTCGAATTGTTTAGTCATACTAGATAATCAAATAATTCTTTGCCCTTCCTTTATAAAACACTCACTCTTTCCAAAAATGAGTATTTTTAGTTTAAGAGAATGCTCACTATTATTTTAAGATGCCTGTATGCCTTTGTCTTCAGTATGATCCAGTCTTCTATGGTTTAACGATACTTTTCCACAAAGTTCATGTATTGAAACTTTAATCTCTACAAAGTAGTGCTGATGCCGTTTGCGGATGGGGCTCCTGACTCGTGACTAGCAGTAGAAGAGGTTGAAAGAGTGGTTTCCTCATGATAGTAAGGGAGGTGGGAGGAGCAGAGGGACAGGGCTCAAAAAACAAGTTAAAATGTCTTATATACATGCACCAGTTCCACACAAGGAATGGAAAGCTGACATTATGTGCTGCAAACACACACACACACACACACACACAGAGAGAGAGAGAGAGAGAGAGAGAGAGAGAGAGAATCAAGAGATGTATGGCAGAGGAAGAGGAAGGGAGAGGGGATGAAAAGAAAAATTAGGATGACTTATGTACCTGTATCAACTCCACACAAGGAACAGAACATTATGTGCTACTAGAGAAATGATCTGGGGACAAGGGGAAGAGAGACCTGGACTAGGGAAAATGTGCTCTCTTGGGGCAGAGTCCCCCTCCTTCCTGTCACCACACAGCAGGTGGTGCTGCTGATTGGAGGCTGAGACAGGAGGATCATAAATTCAAGCCTGGCCTGGGCAACACTCTCAAAATAATAAAAAAGAGAAATTGGGATGTAGTTCAAGGTCAGTTCCTTTGGGTCAATTCCCAGTGTCACACTCAAATAAGTATTTTTGTCATTAATTCTATTAAATAATTTGCCTTTAAAATTTGGATTATACTTGTGAGAATACAGTTATCTAACTTTAGAATCCATTACCATGATCATGATTTTGAGGGTTAAAACCAGATTACCTCCTACCCCACTTTCCAGTTTCCAAATTGATGTCTAAGGTAAGAGCCAAGAATTCACATTTCCTACAAGTCCCTGGTGCTGCTGATACCTCTGTTGCATACATCAGAATTTTAGGAACTACCAATAATAGCAGAAGAGGGGTCAAGTGATCTGATACGTGCTGACCTGGGGAACTATTTACCTGTTTTATCTTTGTGAACCACCTCACCAGTAGATTAAAGTAGAATCATATCTTAATTCACTGTTTGTAGTTAAAACAAAACACCAGCCCCAAAGCTGGGAGATCTAGTCAGGAGTTAACACTGGTGAGAACAACTGTTACAGACATGTGGCATCACACGTGACCAAAATAAGTTTTTACAGTTGTTTATGTACTAAATGTAGTGAGTACATTCAACTTGTGAGTCATCTTTCCAACAGTCTTCGGGTAATCAAGGAGAATAAAGTGTTCTCACCAGTGTTAACTGTATCGGTCACGATGCCCCATCTTACTCTAAGTGAAAACACCTGCTCACTGTTAAACTTCACTCACGGAAGAATTCCTGTGTGAATTTCTTTCTCCCACATGTGAGTTAAAATCTTGGCATTTCTTGAGAGCTTGCTTGGAGGTTCTAGCAGGGGAGCGCAGCTACTCATATACCCTTGACCGAGGAACGGTTCTCCTCTGTCGGGGATGGTCGTCCTCTTTGACCGAGCATGCAGCTTTGGGAGGGACGCACATGGATCATTGAGGTAGGAAGGGGACACCCTCCTAGCCAGCCAGATCAGCTGAATCAACCCTGGTGATCAATGGGGTGACAGATGTCACAGCCAGATCGCCCTTACATCCAAAAAATCTTGGCATTTCCACTATGAAGCGGCTCTGGGCAGGATTTAAATTTTACTAATTGGCTTTCTATGTTTATCTGTGAGTCTGTCCTAGGCCCAGGCCACTTGCCTGGTGATGGGAGCTGATTCATAGTAAGTGAATCTCTGAATCATGGGTCCTGGCTGAGGCCTGTAGTGGCCTGTGAGGCCAGAGATGCCTCAAAGGGCAAGATAAGGCCACAGCTGTGGACACTTGGCTCCAACACTAATTAACAAGCTAGAAACTGCAGCTGCAGGAATTATTCCTACAGTCTCACTCCTACCATGTCTTCATGATAAGACAGCTCTACTGAACTGACTTGATTCATTACTTGGAGACGTCCTTGAAGTGACTCCCAAGGTCCTGCTCGTTGCCTGCGCTTTCCTCAGTTTCTCTGCCCCCCCCCGCCTTTTGTCCTAATAAAGTGGGCTAATCCAGAGAAGCTTTAGTCTTAGTCCTCGGAGTCTTGAGCTCAACTAAAGGGTTTTGACCCTCCTGGAGCCCTAAAAAATCATATAACTTGTCACATTTTATTTAACCTCTGCTGTACACTTGTTTGGGAGATTGAGGATCTAGGTCCGGACCCGATACATTTATTATTACAAGCATATTTCTACAAAGCAATGTTTTTGTTTGTTTGTTTTGTACCGGGGATCAAATTCTCAACCTCGTACTTGACAGGCAAACGCTTGTGCTGCTGAGCTATATCCCCGGCTTTACAAAGGCCTTCATAACAACTGTCTGTAATGGATAGATTTCCAAACATTTCAGGCTCAGAAAAAAAGTATTTTATTCATTTTTGCATTTTGGCTCCAAAAGCAAATCACCCGGCACACGCAAGCTTTGTATATGTATTTATGAAACAAATGACCATGTGAATGAAATCTATCTAACCACTATGTCCTGTGTTTCTGGTTGAACTTAGAGTTTCTCATGCTCTAAGCACATATTTCACTACTGGCCTGTACCATAAGAATTTAAATTGGTGAACTTAAATTCCTATAACTTTCTGGTTACTAGAGAATTCTAGTCTGCATCATTTAAAATATTTCTCTGCCTTAGCAAACTAGAATAAACCAAAGACCTTAAAAAATTATACTGGAGCCCTTCCATATGCCACCAAATGACTGATTTTATTGTTATGAAGTATAGCCATGACATTAGAATCTTTTAAAATTCCACAGGTAATTCTAATATAAAATCAAACATGAGATAAACAAATCAAATTGGTTCATCTCCAATTCCACATCATGAAGTATATTAAAACTGTGTAAATATATCTGGTTTGGGTCTACTAAATTGTCTTATTGGTTTATCATTTTTATTGAGAAGAAGAAAAAGATATTTAAAAGGTTAGGAAATTTAATAGAGAAAGACAAATATTTCTATTACTGAAAACTCAAAGTAATTGCCTCAAAAATATTACCTAAGTTCTTCGCCACGCCAAAGCTGACGTATAAAAATTCAGCTTCTATAAATAAATACCTAACAAGCTTCCATCTTAGTCAACAATGGTATTTGAGATTTCCATGCAAGATGTATTACTTAGCTAGACAGTCCTTAGAGTCTCATTCTGATTCTTTAATAAAAATGACATAGGAAATACCATTGTATTAATTTCTAATAGAATATTCATATATTCTTACTTAGTACACTTTTGGTCACTCAAGGCTGAAGATTCAAACTGGTCTTCCCATGTCTGTATGACATACTGTATTCAAAAAGGTAACAGTAAAATTAAAGGTAGACAAAGACAAAGGAAACATTTTTTAAGTTTATAGATTTTGCTTAAAATATAACTTTCAGGCATAGCAAAAAAACTTATGTGTGATATGTATACAATTCCAAAAGCATAAGAAACAATCAAATACAGATAAATGGAGGTTATATGTAGCTGAAAAGCTTCTGCACATCAGAAATATAAATAAATGACAAAGTGATGAGACAATATTCAGAATGGGAGAAAATATTTGCAAATTATTTATTTGCCAAGAGAATAATATCCAGAGACAAAGAAATCAAAGAAACAATCTCAGAAATCTTTTAAAAAAACAAATAATCCAATTAAAGATAGGAAAACTATTTGAATGAATAGAGAATGCATACAAATGACCAACACATACATGAAAGTAAAAGACTACATCACTAATCAGGGAAATCTGAATCTAAATCAGAACGTGATACTGAAAGTTTTCATATTTTTTTTTCATCTCCAACCTCTGCTTTCTTTTTTGAGACGGGGTCTGCCTGTGTTACCGAGTTGGTCTCGGTTTCGTGGGCTCACAGGGTCCTCCCCACAGCTTCCCCCAGGACGCCGAGCAAGCTCAGGAGGTGTTGTGCAAATGCCATCAGTCTGCTGAGGACATTTTAAAGGTTTTATATAACAGCCTTTCTAATACAGCTACATAACTATATTAAATAGAAGAGATGCAGCTATAGGGTATAGCTATATTAAAAATAAGTGATGCAGAAAGAACTGCACAATTTAAAAACAAAACTAGATTTCAAATATTCCCTATTGTGACATCAAAAGGTCAGCCATAAAAGCATGGGAAATCTTGATCTGAGTTATTCAGGTTGAAGGTTAATAAGGGTCAATTTCATAATGACTGTATTGTCATTGACTTTTCCTATAGCTGTTTTAGTTCCTATGTCTGAAAGTTTTAAAAGTGACAATCTCATGAATACTTTGAAAACCTACTGGTCACTCAGTTTCCTTTGGTTACTCATCATCTTGCTTGCTAATAAAATTTCACTAACGGTGTCTCTTCCCTAACTCTTGAGTAAACATACTTCAGTCCCTGTTTGGTATGGTAAGGTGGGATCCTAAATTCAACATCACTTACTCTTTTTTTAAAAAAAAATTATTATATTTAGCTTACGAGAACACTCATACAGTTGAGAAAACACTCTGGGATGAGTAAAAGATGCTTTGACTTTCACTAAAATGCTCTGTTTGCCTCATATATACCTCACACATTTTGTTGATAAAACAAACTTGACAAGGAATTAACGGTTTCTATGCTGACTTTACAATTTATTTTAGTCTCACTGTGATGTACTGTTTCCTCACAGAGTCAGAACTGTGGTCCTGCCTAACTGTGGACTGGATTCATTAACACCAAGATAGAATAAACCATTTTCATTTTAAACTAACTATCACAGATATTTTGTTCTGATGGAAAACTGAGTCTGCTTTAAAAAATGAATCATGTTAAATTTTTACATTTCTTTTCTGCTAATTGAAGATCACTGCTATTAGAAATGGTTTACAATTTTCTATAGTGTTCATAGTTCTGGAATACTCATTTCAAAAATGATGATAAATCAAAGTTGTATTATTATGTATGACTAAAAACTTTCTTGTTACACATATTTAGGATATTTCAAACATTACACATGCAATTAAATTAAACAAAAATTTAAAAAAAGAAATCAGAATAAACATTACACATACCTAGGTTTCTCTGAGTAAAAGTTTCAAAAATAACATATTGGAGACATAGAAAATTATAGATTTTCTATGTTTATCTAGAACATAAGTAAGAAAGAAAAAATAATAAGGTCCTATTTTTAATATTCCTTGAGCACATAAGCATGCTGTAATAGAGATCACAATTAAGAACAACTTGCTACCAATACATTGATGTTTGGGTTATACAAAGCACTTGTAAATGCACAATATATAAATTCTTTTTCTCTAAAAGAATAGAATACTAATGTTGTATAATTCACCCGTTTATTTGATCTTAATTTGAATTTGTAAGAACACAAAACCTTAAAACCTTACTTTCTGCTTGGTGAAATTATAACTCATTACATTTGTTTAAAACTTTCTAATTTTTACTGTTCTGCTCTGGTTCACTTTCGAACTTTAAAAATCCCTTTTCACCTAGAATGTAGAACCATGATGGCTGTCATAATGCACTGCTTGGCATTGCCTTTAGGAAGACATTATTAGCTCTCTGGTTGGTGAGAGGGCTCTTCTTTGCTATTAGCCATCTTTGCTGTGGGCAGCAGGAGACCAAAGGCTGACTCACAGAAGACAAGACAGAGTAGACCCCTCTTCCCAGCCAAGGGAAGTGTGAAAAGTTACTGAGTTTCCATTTGACTTCTCCCGCAGCCCTACCTCTAGAGTTGGTCATTCTTAGAGTACTCGATTTATTTTTAACACACTAATTTTTATTGAAGAATTTACTTCTTATCCAAACAGAGAGAGATGGATTCTCACAACCCAGAAAGAAACTAAAGTGCAAAAAAGTGTTCGAATATGAGGTCTTGGGGATACCATTAGAGAAGCTAAGATCAGCGAGCACGGTGTCCTCCTTGAGCCACCTGAATCCCTGCCGGAGACCTGACAAAGCGATCTGCGCCAAAGCGACTGGCTTGAGCAGCCGGAGCATGGAGCTGAACAGCCCTACGTGTGGCTCGCCCGGACCCAGCTGTGCACGCGACCCACCCAGAGGCACCGTGAATTCACACCGCAGCCACGCTGAAGTCAGAGGTCGGGGAGCGCAGCAGTTCTCGGGGACTGGCATCAACATGCAGTGAGTGATGGGAATAAGACCCTCCCACGGGAAAGGGGAAACTGACTGGAAGACATGTTGGATTTGGGCAGGAGAGCTCTAACTCCATAAGGAAGTGGCTTCAGTTGGTTGCTCCCCTCGCCGAGCAGATTGGTGGAATCTGCTTGGACTGGGACATGCCACTGGCCAGGACCCAGTGAGTCACTACAAATTAATTCCTTGAGATTGGCACACACTGACACAGTGAAGGCCTGCAAAGGTTGACTGCCCCAGAGGGGAGGAGCCAGCACACACTGCCAGTGCTTGAACTTTAGTCTCTGATAGCCGACTAAAGAGGACAAAAGCTCCTAGCCTGCGCCCTCTAGAGGAGCCTTAACCAACAAGAAAAGGGTCTGGGAATTACACTGTACACTTGTATGGAAGGAACCAAAAACATGATGAAAGGGAAAAATAAGAAAAAAAACCCAGCCCCCAACCCTGAGAACATTGATCCAGGAGAGGTAAATACAAAACAGATTGAGGGCAGCAAACACGCAACATCAAACACAGCATTAGCGGACATAAAGCGAAATCTTTAGGACCTCTTAAGCGGGATCAAAACTGAAACATTAATTCAAATTAAACAAGAGATAAGTAGATTAATAAAAGAAAGGCTGGGCACCTCTCAAGAAGACAGACAGAAGAATGGAGGAACACAAAAGGAGAGAAAAGTTTAATGAAGAATACAAAAAAACGCTGGAATTCATGAAGCAGATTCAAAGAGATTATCAGGAAACTAAAGACTCCATAGAAAACTGGCAAAACTGCTTGAAAGAAACCAAAGATAGACTATCAAAAATTGAGCATAGGCTTGCAATGTGTAATCATGAAAGGGAAAATCTCTTAAAAATAACAAGGGAGCAGGCAGTAACTATACAAAGACTAGAAGATGACAAGAGGATCTATAACTTAAGAATAAAGCATGTGAATGAAGAAGCAGGAGTCAAAACAGAGGAATTACAAAGGCTATTCACAGAAATTATTAAGGAAAATTTCCCAAGCATAGAGAAGAGAAATGATATGCAGATGTATGAAGCATACAGAAATCCAGCCACCTACAACCCAAACAGAGCTACACCCAGACACATAATAATTAAGATCCCAGAAATTCAATATAAGAACAGAATATTAAAAGCCATCAGAGAAAAGAAACAGATCACCTATAAAGGAAAACCCATCAAAATCATGGCAGACTTCTCGACACAGACCATCAGGTCAAGAAGAGTTTGGAGTAAAGCAATTCAAGCCCTGAAGGAGAACAACCTCCACCCCAGATTGATGTACCCTGCAAAACTCTCTCTAGAAATTAATGGAGAAACAAGATGCTTCCATGACAAAGAGGAACTTGGAGAATTTGTGACCATCAATCCAACCCTAAAAAAATACTGAAGGACATTTTAGAGAGAGAGAACAAGAATACGAGCATTTCAGGAACTGTGGCAGAGAGGCCTCAGTGAATGGGGCAGATAGTGGAGTGGAACAGAAAAATAGACAACCAATGGCAGAAAAACAGAATAGCAGAAATAAGGCAGAGAAGATTGGCTGTAATCTCTAGTATAGATGGCCTTGAAATATTAACAAGCAGTACACCCCATGGAGTGAAAGGGGAGGAATTGTCTAAAAAAGGGAGGCAGAGGATATTGTTAATGGGGTAACAAGATTTAAAATCTACATTATTCTCATCACTCTGCTTGGATGGTTTACATGCTGTTCCAGTTTGTCTACTTACACTAGACTTGAGGACATGGTCAGCTATCCCACAAATAAGAGGACATATTATGGTAATCATCCCTAATTTCCTATCAACTTAATCTGAAGCCCTTTATAACTTATACTGTCTTATTATGACTGATCTTATTTGAATCTGGTTTGTTAGATTGTGACTTTGTATTGACTGATTTTATTTAAATCTGTTGTGATGGATAGCATCAAGTCTAAGAGTATAGGCAACTACACTGAAGATGACAAGATTCACTAAGATACCCACTCTGGTTTGATTATTACTTGCTTTTGAAGTCTTATAATGTCTCCAATGCTTCATTTTTATTAATGTTGTTATATCCTGCTGAGACATCATGGTAACCATTGTAGATCACCTTGTATTGCAATTTTATGTGACTTTTTTGCTTCATGCTTTTCTAGGAATTGTTTTGTTTTATCTTGCTTTGTTTTGTTTTTACCTCTAATACAGAAAGGATAGATATACACATAGAGACTCATGCATGTGTAGAGATTATAAACAGTTTACGAGAACCAACTATATAACACATGTTGAAATGAACAACTACTTTTAAGAAAAAGAGACACTACAGTACCCAGTGCTGATTCCATAATGTCATGATGTGAAATCCAGCAAAACTATCACTTTTAGTTCAAAGCGATTTTAGCTTGCTTTGTCTTGTTTAAGTTCAACACACATGAAGGTATGGACAGCTGTTTCGAGGAGAATGAGAGACACTATGACATCCATTCTTGGCTTCCCTAATGTCTGGTCTTGAAGACCTGAAATGCCCTCCTCGTCCTGCTCTGATCAATTCCATACTATGTTGTTTCATGTGAATTCCCTGTATGTGACAATATGGACAACTATTTGGAAGAAAACAAGAGGCAATATGATAGAGAGTGAATATCTCTGATTGTCTAGTTTTGAAATTTATGTCTCTTACGTTGCTTTCCTGTGATCCACTTTGTTCTGTTTTGTTGTATTTAATTTTACCCTTTTGATATAACTGCATATATATTTGAGTGGGTAAGATCATATTGCTGTTTTTATCAGATCGTGGAGCAGAACTGTTAACAATCTCACTGTTTGAATGTCTACTTTACATGTTTTAACTTTGTAATTTGAACAACTATTTCCAAGAAGTCCGTATGTAATTTGTCAAGTAATAATTTCTTAGATTTTTTTGTTGTTGTTCTTTTCCTTTTTTCCTTGGAATTCTGTATTGTTGCTACCCTTTATTCTGTTTTTTTTTTCTCTTTAAATAAAATTTTTTAAAAAAGAATCTACTTCTTGGGGAAGACAATCTGTGATATTACAGTACATTTGACTCATGTAAAATGATTAAATTTTGTTTTTCTAGAAAATATCTTCACTTGGTTAACATTAAGGTCCTTTAATTTTCTTGGTCCTGACTCAAGCAGTAGGCCACTAAGTGTCTCAATTACTAAGAGCTCATATCAGACTTCTAAAGTAATCACACTGAAATCATTCTCCTTAGGTGTTACAGTTTTAATGTAATACAATGTTGTTAGTCATAATGCTGGTTCTTAGGGATTGTTAAACCTTGTTATGAGGTTGAAGTTGTGGGATGTTTAGCATAAGCATGCCTTTGTATCTGGGAACTGGTTTAAAGAAATGTGTATGGTGGCCACATTGACAAGGGATGGCGGGCAATGGGTGATACATTGTGTCAACTTGAGAAGTTTAGAAATCTAGCTAGGAGACTCAGCAGGGAGCCAGGGTCCTCACCTTGTAAACATCCTCATCCTGTGCAAGAGGAGGGCGGGGAGATGCTGTGAGTGCCCCACACTCCTCCTGGTGAGGTGCGGGCAGCCTGCAGCCTGATTATGGGTGAGGGAGGAACCGAGGCTGGCTCTTTCCCCTTGGCCCTTGCTGCTTTTATTGTCCTTTAACCCCTTGAAGTGTTGTCCCTGTGCCACGTCATACTGGAGCCAATTGATTACGGAATGAAACCTCCACAAACTGTGAGCTAAATAAACCTTTCTTTCCTTACTTTTGGATGCTGGGTATTTTGTTTCAGCAATGAGAGAAAAGTAACCAAGGCATTAGGCTTGAGGTTAAGGCAGGTATGCTCATCCTAAAAGACTGAGACAGCGAGATCCACAGCGCACTTTCCGAAGGGATCGTCTTCAAAAACTGGCTTCTTAATTCATTCTTTTCCTTGTTTTTATGAATCAGTCACAAGATTGTTGGGTCTGATATTCTCACAACTCACTTTGAATTGCAACTTTTTCCTTTATGCCTCAAGATAAACATAAGAAAGGAAGATGAGTTCAACGGAATATCCAGGTATAAGATCTGAGACTTTTATGTGTACTGGCCTTACAATGCCAGAATAATAATACAAACACAATTAAAATACTGTGAGACTATAAGAAAAAATAAAAAAAAACTTCCTAAACCAGACAACTATTTTAAACTATTGTTACTAGGACTGATGCAATTTAGCCTTGCTTTAAAATATTAAGCAGTATCTTGCCCTGTCTGAATGTTGGTTGCATATAAATTTTTATACCACTTATCATTTGATTTTATACAAACAGTACTTACTAATTGCTTAATATTGGTTGCATACTTATCCCAAAAAGATTTGATTTTTTTCCTGATTTCACTAATGTTAGCTGACAAAATTTCATAAAACACTGTTATTCCAAAAGAATTATTTAATCTACAACAATGAGATTCAGAAAGGCAATTAGTATCTCTATTAAATATCAACTCTATGAAATTATCATAATAGGTTATTATGAGGAATGGAATGCACAATCTAATATATTATTCTGAGTATAATAAAATGGACAATATTTTAAATATTTTAGTTTATGCTAAGCAACTTCTTATAAATTAGAATTAAGCCTGGCCTTTGATTTCAAGTACAAATTTTATGACTACTTGCTTGTGTCTCTGATCTTTCTTTAATATATGATATAAATAAATAATATTTATGTTTGCTTTATTAAATTTTGGTTTGTAAACAACTGAAAGAAAGCACTGATATAAACTTTCTATTTTATTTAAGCAACTCTACATGATATCACAGGTGTCTGAATCTAACCTAGTATTGCAAGGTGAAAGACCGAAGATCATCTCTATTGCTTGCAAGAAGAGACTTTAAAATACAAATTCCTAAGGCTCTAGTTTGACATTATTTTAAAGTTCCTTAAAGTCCGTACTTTAAAGCACTTAAAGTTACTTAAAGTCCGTATAATGTGTGCCAAAAAGAATGATAAGATTACAGTACAAATCAAATTTATGTATAACATTGTTAGTGAGGTCAGCTATAAAAATTACTGCTGACTTTCTAACACAAAGATGATATTTTCTGAACTACTACCAGGAAAGCAGACTTTGTTCCTTTATGAATTATAATGGATTTGCAGCAATGATCCACGTGCTCTCACAGGGTCTTTCCTGCAAGGATAGAAAGTTCAGAGTCAATATCTGCATCTATTAAAGGCAAAGAAGGCTGGCGGGATGAAATATCCACCATTGACCCAACTAGTATGCTTCGCTAAAAGGAACCACCAACCTCAGAAATTATAGTAGCATCTTATTACGAGTGGCAGTAGTAATATTGTTTTTGTTTTTAGTGTACACAAAGATATAATAATTTTATAATTCTGTTGTTCAGAATATCCACTTATTTACTAAGTTTTTAAATATTATACTAAGCTTAATGAGAAACACATCTGCTTCCTGTTCTCTGCAAGATCTTAATTTGAATATGAAGTACTACGTGCAACCAAAAATTTCAAATAAAATGTAAAGAGCAATATTTCTTTTTAAAATTATATCTGTGAGCTCCAAGTCAATTAATCTATTTGCTTTGGCTACAACAAAGTCCCCGATCCTTAAGTGGCAAAATTAACACAGTGAGTACTGAAGCTACTCACTAAAAGCTTTTACAACAGACCGTCCCATAGCATTATGACTTCCCTGGGTTACAATTTATTCACTTTGGGCTTGGGGTTTAGTTTAGTGGTGTAAGTACATGCTTGCAAACACGAAGTCGTGAGTTCGATCCCAGTACAAAAACAAAATTATTCACTTGCAGAATTACTTCATGTACTTCAAATTTTGTTCATATATGACCTCTATTGTAAAACGATTCACAAATTCTCTAAGAAAAATTAATCTCTTTGCCCCCAAAACACCAGAGCACCATAGTGGAAAAGATAAAAGCAGGGCCTTTGTTACTGGATTGCTCCTGTTGATTCTATCTCTGCTTCTTTACTTGTTACGCACCCTCAGACAGAACATCTTTCTTTATGCATCTCCACTACCTCTTAAAGCAGAACTAATAGTATCAATTTCACAATATTGACTGGACTAACAGAAATGTGCACAGTACCTGATATATTACAAAGTACTCGAAAATATCAATATTTATTTTTGAAGTATATAAAATATAACAGTAGCTTGGTGATACTATTTTATATTATAATAACTAATACTATGTAGGCTTCTTTTTTCTTTACAGGACTGTCATAGACTGAAAGACCACAACTTGAACTTTCTTCCTTAGTTTATTTCCTTGATTCAGACAGGTCTTTTACAAGTAGGTCTTCAGTGAATGTTTGTGAAGCAAAGGGTACAATAATTAAATAACACAAAAAGAATATGTGAAAAAAGAGTGGTTAGTGAATATGATGAGAAAGACTGAATTGGTGCTACTCGATTATGAAGATCTGAGAAATCAAGCAACACAGGGAGATAATATTTTCTTTTGTGAGCTGACAGTTGTTAGACTATTTCCCCCTGTTAATTACTGTGGTGACTGTGTCTAGGTTTTGTGGCCGGTACCGGGTTGGTCAAATTACTGTGTTATTGCAGTATAACTTGAAATCAAGTAGGATAGTATGTATAGCTTTATTTCATTTTTATGATTGTTCTGGTACTTCATGGTATTTTGTGGCTCACATAAATTTTAAATTTCCTTTTCCTATTTCTATAAAAATTGATATGAAATTTTCATAAGGGTCAGACTGAATTTGTAAAGTACCTAAGAAAGTGTAGACATTAAACAATATGATGTTTTTTAATCATGTGCACGAAATAAATGTTATCTTCAATGTCTTTCATTAAGGTTTTATAGTTTTCAATGTGCAAGTCTTTTATTTTCTTGCTTGAATTTATTCCTAAGAGTATTTTGGTGACTATTGCAAATATTCTCTTGATTTCTTTTTCAGATATCTTGCTGTTCAGTGTATAGAAACACCACAGATTTTTGTGTGCTGATTATCTACACTAAAAGTTTACTGTGATCACCCATGAGAAAATGATGGTCTTCAAAAAATAGTGTTGGAAAAAATGAATATTCACATTTAGAAGAATGAAATCGGATTTTTTTTTCTCAAACCATATGCTACAATCAATTCAAAATGGATTAAAGATGCTCCTGGTTAGAACAGAAGCAGCAAAATGTGAACCAAGAACATAGAGAAATACGACATGGCATCAGGCTGGATAATGAGTTTTTAGATTTGACTCCAATAGCACAGAGAACAAAAACAAAACTAAAGGGGATTACATTAAATTAAAAGGCTTCCACATAGCAACAGAATTAATTACTAGTTTATAGACAAACTACCGTTGAGCAGAAAATGTTTGTATGCTGTACATCCAAAGGTTTTACTCAACCTCTACAATGTGGCTCTGCTGGGCATTGTGGTCCATGCCTGCAAGCTTAGAACCTGGCAGGCTGAGGAAGGAGGTTTGCTGAGTTCACGGGCAGTCAGGGCTTCATACTGAGCTGAAGGACAAGGTTAAACCTTGTCTAAAAAAAACCAAAATCAAACAAACAAACAAAAAGATAAAGTGGTTCAAATAAATCAATAGCAAGAAAAAATATCAGATTAAAAAAATGGGCAAAGTTGGGCTGGGGATTTAACTCAGTGGCAAAAACGCTGCACGGCAAGCATAGGGTTAAGCAAAGACCTTCCACAGATATTACTAATAGTCAAAAGATACACAAAGATCGCTTAACATACCTAATCATTAATGAAATGTAAATTAACAACACATGTAGAAATCATCTCATGCCTATTAGAATGGGTGTGATCAAAAAAACATGTTGGAAAGGATACGGAAAGGACTGTACATTATTGATGTGAATATATATTATTAGTCATTATGGAAATAGACGTGGCATCTCCTCAAAAACCTGACAGTAGAATTATCATACACTACACCAATCCTACTTTTGGGTATTTCTTTCCAAAGATTAGAAATAATTTTTGAACAGATATTTGAACTTTCATTTTCACTGCAACACTATTCACAACAGGACCTTACTTCTCATGCATAGATAAACAGGTAAAGAAAGTGTGAGGTATACACATATGCATATATATAAAATTGAAAACCTTAAAAAAAGAAAACCTTAGAGAAGAAAATTTTGTCCTGTGCAACAACATGCATGGAATTGGTGATCATTAAACTAAGTGCATGAAATCAGGCACAAAAAGACAAATATTGCAATAGCTCATTTATCTGTGGAATCTCAAACCAGCACCTAGAAACAGAGAGGAGAACAGTGATTACAAAGGCTGGGAATTGGGGGAAATGTAATGGGAGGAAAGTGCTCACAAGGTGTAAAGTTTCAGTTATATAGATTATCGATTTTGTTTTGTTTTGATTCAGATCTACTGCACAGTGTGGTGAATATAGTTTAAGAAAGAGTACTGTGAATTTCACACTTACTGAGAGCACATTTTAAATGCTTTCACCACAAAAACTGTGTTAAGTATTTGTAGTGATGTAGTTAAATGCTCTCACCACAAAAACTGTGTTAAGTATTTGTAGGAATTTGATTTACCTATTCCACATTGTACGTCGCACTCACAAAGCATAGCTTCACTTTGTGGTCCATAATGTTCACAATTATAGATTGCCAATTTACAATTAAAAATTGAAATATACAGTGTCTTGCTCCCTGGCTTTCTCTGTCTAGAGACTTCAAGTCCTAACTTCATATGCAAAAGCAAGCAGCCTTTGTGCAAGGGCTAGAAGCCAAAGGGAGATCCTAGGTAACAGTCCGGAAGAAGCTGATACACTCAACTCAGTGCTATAAAGGCTGATACACTCAGTATCAGAGAAATGAGAGAGCAGAAATATTCCTGAGGCTAAGGGACACACAACTGATGCTTACCAGAAACACCCACCAAGAGGAAAGCAAAGCAGTGTTGTATTTCTTACTCTCCTTTCTTCTCACTTACTTGACAAAGGACTCCATGTCCTGTTGAAAAACAGTAGCCCTATCTAAGAAGGTTCTGAGTATGTTTCATCTTGTAGACAGGGTGCTGTAAATTTATGACTCTGAGGTGACTTGTTATCTACTTCATTTTCTCCGTCTGAATAACGGGGAATAATAGTACTCCTGACATCGTAGGATTGCTGTGGGTACTCAATGAGTTCCTCCTTTCAAAGGTCCTTAGTATTCACTAAGCAGTTGGCACACAGTAAACTTCCAAATATTACCTTATATCAGACTTTGCAATATTCATTCATATGTAGGGAAAGGATACTGTCTTATTTCCACCTCTAGAAGTAGAAAATTTGTCCTGAATCATATGACTACACTGAATTAGAAAACAAGCATCAGGAGTTGTGATTTGCCTCAGTCACTGACTTACTGAGGGTCTTTAATAAGGTCATGCAGTCCTTCTGGGCTTGGACTTCTTCACTGAGGAAATGAATGTTGTAACTAGAATGGTCTGTACGGTCCTTCTCACACCGAGCGTTTATAACACAATGGACTAGTAAGGGCAAGTGATACAGAAAAACTGTCAGTCCCGCCTATGTAAGGTGATGCCCATTCAAGAGAGCAATGGTCAGTAAATTAGTGGATACAAATGAGAATCCACGACATTAAGAGAAAGAAAGAAATCAAAATGCAAAGCTTGACTATAAACAGTAAGTTATAAAGACTTTCAGATGGGACAGCAAGTCAAGGTAAAAAAGTATGGAGTAAAGATACATATCTGTTTGAAGACAGAAGGATGAACTCAATAAACAGAGATCCAAATATGCAACTTTCATGTGTTAATTTTGGAACATTAGTCTGATACTTGATTTTGTTATAACCTGCCTAACTAACTAGCTTCCTTACCGTCCTGCTGTTCTGTATGCACCAAGAATGATCCCCCCGAATTGCTTTTTAAGAGTGAATATTATAGACTTTCTAGCTTCAGCAAGTGTTCATTTTCCAAGAATTGGCTCACCACAAGAACCACTCCCTCATATCAGTACTGGCACAACCTGTTTCTATCTGCACTGGCAAAGCCTGTACTGAAGAGCCCCTTAATCAACTCCCCCTGCTGTGTGAACCCCTCCCCTTGCCTGTGTGTACCCCTCCCTACTGCCCCTTAATGGATCCTCCAGCTGCTCATGCCCCTCCCTTCCCTATTCCCCATCTGTATACACCCCCTTACGTCGCCTATTATGCACCCCTTACCCCTTAATGGGTCTCCCTCGCCCACTCAGCTGTGAGCACCCACCCTTAGCTTTGCAGTTTTTGCCTTTATGAACCCCTGTCCCACTTCACTCAGCATGCACAGTCTCACTGCTGCAAGGCTGATGCATCGCTGGGAACCAGCTGAAATCAAAAGCGCTTCCTTTTTGAATTTTTTTCTTCTTGTCTTTTTGGGTCACTTCGGGGTCACGTCGGAGGGCTACAGTTGTCTGAGGTCTAATTTGGGGTTAAGGTGCCACAGATTTCTATCATTTTCATCAACTAAAATGTTTTCCATCATCTCCAGGAGTCACTCTTTTGAAAATTTATCATTTTTGTTTTATCATTTCAAGAAATCTGATCAACAAATTTTTAATTTTGTTGCCTTTTTAAGAAAGTTAACCTTAAGCCCATAGATGGAATTTAAAGTTATCTTCAGTGCTATTTCTTTTTGTTCCACAGATATTTTTTGTCAAACAAAATGAAATCAGTCCATGATCTTCCAGCTAGCTCTCTACGCTGCTCTGAACTTTAAATGCAATGACACACCTGGCCCACCTTAGGTGAGCCAAGGACGCTGCAATTTACTGAGGCGTAAGATGAGAAAAGAAACTAGGGAGTGAGTCAAAGGAAGGAAAATAGAGACAAAATTGTAAAATGTTTGTAAATGTACACACCGTGCTCCCGTTGAAAGACATAAACGTATTAAGAAAAAAGAAAATTTTAAAAGGTTAGTAATATTTATGAAATCCAATGATTGGCCATTGTAAGTAGGTATAGAATCTCTAGGAAAACAAATGCTTGCTATAGAGTAATATGTTTAAGACAATTCAAAACCACAAAAGGATATGTTTCAAACATATTAAAGTATTTTTTCCTAAATAGCAGTATCACATAGACTGATCACAATAACATTGTAATTATTAAAATTCATATCTGACCTTTCAAATTAAAATTACTTTTATTGGGCCGGGGGGGGATTTAGCTCAGTGGCTTAAGCGCCTGCCTGGCAAGCACGAGGTCGTGAGTTCAATCCCCAGTACAAAAAAAAAAAAAATTTTATTTACTATCACAAGAGGCAAAGGATAAACAGAAAAATAGGATGATATAGTCACCACTGTGCGAGAAACTTCCTTAAGTAATTTACTAAATTATTTAATCACATTATATCCCAAAGTAAAATACAAAGTAATTTTCAGACACTATAACTAAGACAAAAAAAGATTGAGCCACTTTCTAAAGTCACAAAGTAGGAACATGGTACAAATTTAAACCTAATTATGTCACTTTATAAAAAATTGTGTTTCAAAAGATAACCAGAGAAAACAATCACTGTTCTATAAGCAGTCTGTTGTTATTTTAAAAGACAAACAATTTTTGAAAATATGTAAGTAAATATTTCAGGATATGTGTGGGCCCTGGCCCATTCTTCCCTGGCATTACGCCACCTCTGCTTCCCAGCTGCAAACAGCTGAACAGCTTTGGGTCCCACGCCCCTGCCGGTCGTTTAGGCCTTGGAGGCGCTGGGTGTTTACCGACTGGCCGCATTCAGACATAAGCCAAGCTAAACCTCTCTTCCTTTAAGTTACCGTGTCAGGTGCTGAGTCCAGCAACAAGAAAGCAGGCTAATACAAATGCAGTTACCAATGTGATTTAAAAAAATCTTAGGATGAGTTGAAAAACCGACTAAGAAAGTTTAAAACCACAGAAGCTAAAGAAAAATCATATTATTTTTGGTCAAAGCCCTTTTGCTTCATTTATATACATGGCTAGGATCCGATGCGATAAACAAGTAGCTGCCTAATTACATCAGATTCACCAGGAATGCTTGTTAGGAGGTGGCTGGGCTTCTGGAGAGTTCAGATTTAGGGTGATAGAGGTGGGGCCTGCAGATTTGCAGTGCGATCGGTTCCAGGGTGATATGCGTGCTCCAGCCCAGGGAGCCCACTGTGAGAGCACTCTGTAAGTAATTTAACCTTGATGTCCAGTTAATGGGGGGTACTTGAAAGCTCTGCCACATCATTCAAAGTAGTTGTAACTGCGAAACAAAACATTCAAAAGACAAATTCAAAAAGAAGAAAAATACACTGGATTTTCAACAAAATTAATGAAAAGCACTAAAACCTACTTCTCACAACCTACTTCTCACATCAGTGTTTCTCAGGAAGCTGTTGTTGTAATGCATTTTTAAACTCATGGCAGCAGGTAGAATAAAGGATGCGGCATAGTGTTTAGAAACTGCTTTCATCAGGACTTCCTCAGGGCCGCTCAGGAGTGGCGCTCCCCATTCCAGGGCTTGCGGGGAAATCCTTACCATGAGAAAACAGGAACCCTTCATCAGTGGGACAGCACTGTCACTCACCGGAGCGGTGTAGGAGTGAGCCTTTGTGTACAGAAGTAGATCGCACTGCCTGAAATATCTTCATGTAATCATGTAAATTACAAAATTCCTGGTTTAGTTCATGCCTGTTCAAGACAAGCATTGGAAGGAAAAAAGAGAAAAAGGAGACAGAGGAGGAGGAAAAGGAGGACGATGGGAGGGAGAGGAGGAAGAGAAGGAGCTGAAGTAGTTTAGTATCATTCTCAGCGACGTGCTAGCCAACTTTAGTGGCTCCTAAGGAGGGAATCTGGTTTCTGGGCAAAACATGACTCTCACCCTGACCGCCCCGCTCCGCAGCTCAGCCCTTGGCTTTAAACTGGTCCACCTGTGAGATAGTTCATGGCCGCTCCTGTAGCAATCTGATTGTTTTCTAGAGTTTTCTCTATTTCAGGATATTAAAGCAAAGCAAAATTCATACATGATAAAACAAAATCTTATTTTTGCTTCAGGCTAACTTTCGTATGTAGAATTTCATGAGCAGTTTTTGGCACAATTAAGGCAACTAAATCATTGAGGCTTCTCTCCAAAGCTTGCCCTCTCCCAGAAGATGGAGGAGTTCTATGCGTGAGAACTTCACAGCGTGGTCACAGAAACACTTTCCTCATGCATTCTCTGTGTAGTTTCTTTTCTTTTTTTCTTTGTTTCAAACAAGAGACTGAAGAAACAGGGCAGGCTAGAGTGACAGTTCATTTAGTAAATAAAGGTGAAGCATTTGAAGTGTTTTTAATGTACATCATCTTCTTTTAAATATGCATTTTATACACTGAAGGCTCAGAGCTAAATCATTCTCAGTTCATATTTTATCAGTGATAAGTTCTGGAGGATACAGAAATAGAGTGAAAGATTAAATGAGTGTAAACAAACAAACAAACAACAGCATCATATACTGACATATCAACTCCAAAGTAACCCCAGGAAGATGAGACCAAGGCACAGTATTGCTGCAGTGTTACAGCAAAAGTCTCTGTTTCCAGAACCTGCTTTTACCACTACGTAAAACAAAAGCCCAGAAAAATCTCAAGGACTTCTAAATGTCATATGCAAATTCTTCTTCCATGGGCACTTCTCATTTGGGTAAACGTTATGAACAACATTTCATTTAGAAAAATAATAGTCAGTGGCTAACTTTATCTCATTTCTAACCCTGAAATTACAAAGGAACCATCTTTAGTAGTTTCCTGTTTATTGTTTTTTTTAAAGAAAGAATGCTTTTGCCTTTAAAGTATAATTCAGCCTGCTCTCTAAAAAATAATTAGAAATACATAGACAAATGATTTAATTATGCAAGCACATCAAGATTTTAAAGATAGTCATCTGTCTTCAAATATGTCTCAGTTAGATTTAAAATTCTTTAGGCACCAATAGAAACACAAATCAACAGCAAAATTAACATTTTTGTTCCTTAGCATTTTGGGGGAACATTTAATAATGGAAAAAACATTCATCAGTCCCACAAACTTTCCCCTTTAAACACGACATGTAATAAGAGAAACAAAAATGTTTTTAGATCGATAGTAACAGTATTGTTCTGTCACCCTGCCACTTCATAACCATTTTGTGATTTGACATTTAGGTTTTGTCCAGTTTATCACAGTTTAAGTCCTGTTTTCTGATCAAGTGGCTCTTGACTCACCATTTCTGGATACGGGCCACTCAAGTCACGAGAGTGTCTAAACAGGACACTCTGAAACAAAACACACTCCCTCCTTCTAGATCTTCTTTAAGACTTCCTGAGTCTATGTAATATTTCTAATCTCATCGCACTTAAATCTTACCTTCTTTCCTGTGTGTGTGTGTGGGTGTGTGTGTGTATGTGTGCGTAAGAGAGAGAGAGAGAGAGAGAGGTATCAGGGATTCCATTCAGGGCTTTTTATCTCATTCTTTTTTATTTTGAGATAAGAACTCACTAAGTCTCTGAGTTGAGCAGGCTGAGTTTAAACTTGTGATACTCCTGCCTCAACGTCTTTTTTAGTTACTTTAATTACTTTTTAGGTCAAGGAAGGCAGGAAGAAGGTAAAACAAATGATAAGGCAGAAAAAGTGGCTATCTTACAACTTCTGAATAGGACCACAGACAACTTATCCAAGTCTTAGCCATTTGATACCATTCCAAAGACTTCCTGAAGCTTTCTGGGAGGTGAGGTCAAGTTAAGTTTTCACTCTGTCCAAATCTGTATTAGTACAGCACGTATCACTCTTTGATTTGGTTTGATACTGCTGCTCTCTCTGGTGTACGATGGACCACAAGTGTTGTTTTAGTCTATATTTCTCTGAAGATCAATGATGTAGTATTTGTAAATTCTAGCAAAAGACACAGGTTGTGAGTTTGAGATACTGATCCAAATTTGCTCCCATACACACCTCCTTCCTTCTTGCAGTGCATTTAATACCGAGAAGTACTGTATGGAAAAGGGTGTGAAGCTTTAGATCGAACGTCAAAGTTATAAAATTGTACTAAACAAACACCCTTTCAGACTACGTGAAGAACTAAGTATTTCCACAAGTCTATTCCCTTTAAATGATATTCGTGAGGCTCTAAAATATGAAGTTCATAGGTAAAGAAATGGTCACTGAAAGATTTGAAACTGAGAAGTAATTTAAACAACAGTTATTTTGATCTGACATCTAAAAGAGAAAATTGTACTTGTCAAGTGAATAATCATGATGATCTTAGAACTAACATTAAAGCAGAAACAACTTACTGGAAGATAAACTAAGTAAAATATTTGAAGTCAAATGTAGGCAAGGACCTGCTGAACATAGTTCCAGCTACACAAGAAATAACAGCAAGAATCAACAAGTGGAATTATATACAGCTAATTAGCTGTTGCCTTAGCTTCTATGCAGCAAAGGAAACAATCAGTGGAGTGTAAAGACAACCTACAAAAGGGGGAAAATCTTTGTCAGCTACCCCTTCGATAGAGGACTAATATCCAGAATACACAAAGAACTCAAAGAATTAGACCATCCAAATAAAAGACCAGACTAAGAAATGGGAAAGTGAAAATGAAAATAGAAAATTCTCAGAAAAAGTACAAATGGTCAATAAATATATGAAACAGTGTCCAGCATCATTGGCCACTAGAGAAATGCAGATCGAAAAAACACTCACATTGCATCATACAGCAAAGAGAACAGCAGTCACCAAGAAACCAAAGAATGACAAGTGCTGGCTGCAAGGAAGATGGGCCCTCCTGCTTCGCTGACGGCAGTGTAAACCGGTGCAAACACTATGTCATAAAGACAGCCTAAAAATAACAATAAGAATCAAACTGGGGAAAGAGTACTTAGAGAAAGAGGGAGGTGGGTGGAGAGGGGAAGGTGATTTAAAAAAATCAAGCTGTGCTTTGGATCACCCACACTCTAAGATGACAGTAAACTTCATGTATTGCAAACATGTACTAATAAAGTAAATTAGAAAAGAACTGAATGACAAGGAACATAGATTACAGAGATAAAATCTGAATTGGAAACATTAAAATTTGAATGTTCTCACTATCATGGAAAAAATAAATAGAAAAAGAGTCTAGCATGGATGACTAAGGCAGATCAGTGCCCCTAAAAACCACAACTAACAGGATGGAATATTCACGTGTATATTTTGAAAGGTGAGTGTGAAGAGCACAGATTTAGATCATAGACTAGGTCTCATATGGGTAAAATCTGAGTAGCTATGAAGAGAGTCAGCAAAGATGTGTGTTCATAAACCATTCACGCAGAACTGGAAAACGCTAAAACTAATGTAATTCATCAAAACATGCCAGTGACTTGAGATCACATGAATAGATGGCACCACAATCACAAGGATAATTATAACTGAGCCAAGTACATAAAATTCCAGAATGACCAGAATCAGGAAACTGAAAGAGAAAGAAGTGAGACATATTTACCACTCAGTGATAATATCAGTGGGTCATCTACCATACTGAGATGACAGAACAGCAATGTTCACAGTTAAATCAATTTACATATCACTACTATTTCATGTTGTTCATATTAAAAATGATTGCTATTTTAAAAACAATTCTATCTATATGATTCATCTTCTAGTCATGCTTTGGATATTTATTCATAGGTATAAGTGTTGACGGTGGGTGTAGGTGTTTGACAGTACATAGTTTAACAAGACACGGTCCTGCCCCAATGGAATTTATTCCAGAATAGCCAAACATTCCACTACGTTGTGTGTTTATGAAGTCCAATATTCTATCAAAATAATTAAGCCAGAAATTCCTTTTCATCACTAGTTTAATACTGAATAATCCTTTTAACAGCACTGTCAATTTCACATTTACCTTCTCATTTTATCTTACAACACCTTGCTGAAAGGAGCGGGTATGTTTGCACATCCTGTACCCTCTCTGGCGTGTCCAGTCCCACTCCCCAGCTCTCACAGAGACCCGCCAGTGAGGTGGAAGCCGTGACCGGAGAACCTCCTGCAGCTCTTGTGCCCTTCTTCAAGGGCGTGTTAAAAACCTGCGTCTACCTTAGAAAAATTTCCACCCTAGATAAAGGTCACATTTCCTCCTAAACTGGACATCAGGCACACAAATAATTTTAATTTTGTTAATTCAAAACTATGTAACAGGGGCTAATGATAGCTCAGTGACAGAACACTTGCTTATCATGGCAAGTCTTGAGTTCAATTCCACATATACACGTTCCACATATATACTCCATTCTAATGTATACCCTCTATATATTCTAATATATATTCTATATATAGGGAATACATTTCACATATATTTTGATTCCATATATACCAGAAATATATATGTATGATTTTTTACATATAAGAGTAACAAACTCATTTTATGATGTTTTGAAACTACAAAATACAATACAGAAAGACAACAATCATAATTATTGCTTTACAGGCAGCTATCATTAATATTTTGGTGTTCTCTACACACACACACACACACACACACACACAATTTTGTAGTGAAATATATAGCCTGCTTTTATCACTTAAAATCATTTTCCCTTTGACATTATTCCATCCTGTAAATGGAACATTTTTACCACATTCTACAGTAGGATTGTGTTTCAAAGATTTTTTTCTGGGAAAGATGAAACAAAACGTTTATCCACACGAATCTCATTTACATAGCACTGAATGAAAGTAAAAAGATATTTAAATAAAAAGGAATAGCTGGAGATGCATTAAAGCTAAACTTCATAGCACTTACGTAATCCCATTGTCTTTCACCTAAACTTCTCACGTTTTTATTAATTACTTGGATGAAAATATCTACAGTACATGCTGATCTGCTGTGTAGATAGCAAGAAATGACAGACGTGTTAGATGATGAAGTCATAACTCCAAAGATCAGGTTGACATTGTGGACTAAGCAGAAGTACTTGAATAACTATATCTTTCCAGACTTGAGTTAAAAAATCATGATATCTGATATAGAATATGACTGAAAATAACGTTCATACAAAATAAAAATAGTAAACCATCAGAGAAGATGGTATAATGTGGCTGACAAAAAGATTTAATGCAATTTTGAAGTATTTCAATAAAAATACTACAAATAAAATGTGGAAAATTAATGCTCATCTTCCTCCAAACTGGACAGGTCAGTCATGGAGTTTATTTAGTTCTCTGCTTTATCATTTAAGAAGGATATTTCAAATGGTTGCTATTCTATAGAAAATTCTCATTATATAAGAAGTCTCAGACTATAACATACAAAAGAAAGTTTAGCCAAGAGACAAAAAAACTGAATTGCAAAAATTAGTTTAATAGCTGCTGGAGAAATTTAAATGGAATTAAACTTGTCTTAATAGACTTGTTTTGTGTCTTACGAATGAAAAGTTGTGACTAATTAACAATAGTTGTAGAAAGATTAATTTTAGATCAATACACAAAATTTACCTCAGTTTAACAGTATACATCAATGAGAAATAGAAACAACGTTTGATATTATCCAAAATATAATGGGCTGCTTCAATCTGTATCCTATATTTAGGAATTTTCATTTTTTGGAGCTGCTCAAGCGAAAATTAGATAATACAATCATCTACATTCTTCTCTGCACACTCTCATAGTTACATCTGCTAATTATGGTATTAAACATTAACTTCAGCCATAAACACACAGCCGTAGCCCCGCCTTCTCTACTTTAATAGGCCTCAGGTAGGGGCAATTCTGTCCCTGCCCCAAGGGTATTCCTGGGGAATTCTGGGGACATTTTGCTTGGTGTATCTGGGAGGGTGCTGCTGACGTGTAGTGGGTAGAGGCCCAGCAGATGCTCTCACCACCCTGCACCCCGCACAACGGTGTGCAGCCGTCTTCCGCACAACGGTGTGCAGCGTCTTCATGGCCACCTACACGAAGATCATCCAGTGTCAAAGCACCAAGGCTGAGAAGCACTGCTTTGCTTGTGTGTGCAACAGGCAGCTCAGTCAGCGGGACCCATTCCAGTCATTATCTCCACCGCTGTGCACTGGTTCTGCCTTGAGTTTCCAAGCTTCCTCTAGACAAAGTTTAGGTACTATTCTTAACTGTGATTAATGTCATCATTAGCTACCCAATTACATGAGCTAGAATTCTCAGAGTTACCCTCAACTCCTCGCTTTTCCTCATCCCTTCGTTTAAAAAGTTCTATGATCTACCTCTAAAACGCCTTTCCAAGTACCTTGGCTTCCGGTACTGCCAGTCAGGTCAGTTCCACGTCTTCAGACAAGACTTGGTCCGATCCATCCTTCGCGCTGCGGCAGTGAGCATCTTTCTAAAACACCAAGGCAATCATCCCATTGTCCCACACAGAAGTCACAGAACAACCTGCACTGTCCAATGAGTAAGAGTTCAAACTTTAATTACCCTGAAAGGTACTGAATAATTGGAGCCCAAGTTCCCTCAGCAAAGTCACTTCATACCTCTTCCTCCTCTCCCTGGTGCCAGAATACTTTTAATTGTCTTTGAAATGCTTCGTTTTCACAGCTGTAAGATGTTTCACTTGTGGATGAAAGAAGGGGCTGTTTCCACATTAAATACATCCCACTGTATCACTGTCTTCATATTAAGATAGTCCCTTTGTGTTTTATTGGTGTTAATTTTAAACAGGAATTCCTGGAGATAATATATAAGAATGAAAAACTTAGTCTTTTGCTTATCATACTGAATTCAACACTTCTATCTAGTATACTTGTTCACCAAGAGACAAACACTAGTGGTTGCTTAGAGGTTTGCTTTGTGATATTTTTAAATACTTAATTTTACAAATAAGTATCTCCAAAGACCAGGAATCCAAATGCCAGTTCATGTTATATTCTCGCAGTGGAGGAGTGGGAGGATCAATTTGTATATATTTTCTTTTTATGAAGTTTAGGATACTTAACTGTTATTTGAGGCTTGCTGAGAAGAAACTAAGTATTTGCCTATCTAATGCATGCTTCTGGGTAAAATAATTGGACAGAAAAATGTTTAAATGTAAATAAGTATTTAAAGACCTCATGAATGTATTTGAACATGTATTGCGCTGAAATATATTGAAGGCACACAAATCACTGCACTGCTCTTAATAACACAGAAAAGAGGTGTATGTACAAGGTAGCACCCCCAAACCCTTATAGCACCTTTGCAGTTTGCACTGATTTACACTCAGTCGTACACGTGCACCCAGTCTCCGCTGTATCTAAGCTGATGCTTCCTGAGGATATCGTGCTGTCGGGAGCCAGCAAAAAAGTTAGGTGTTACAGGGAAGCAAGGCTGGGGTGACAGCCAAATCTCCACATTGCTCAGAGTCCCCTCAATAACAAAGAGTTGACTTGATGGCAACAGTCTTTTTGCAGGTGCAGACTCGTATACCCTGGAATACAAATAAACCTACCAGCTGCTTCTCTGATCCTACCTTCACCTCCTCATTTTCATGCTGTGTTCTAATCCTACTGGAGTTCTTTGCTCAGAGATCTCTACTCCAACCTGTGCATGTGGGATGGAGAAAGGAAACAGGGAAAATAGGGGAAGGCATGGATGGAAATAAAAATAAAAAACAAAACAAAACTCAAGGGATGATAAGAATAAATGTCCTCCTATATAAAAAGCCCTTAGTGTTACCATTAGCAATCTGATTTGACGCATTTAATCCAGATTTAACCTCGGAAATTAACCTTCATGTATACCCTGCTATCATTTTGGACAGTAAGTTAAAAAAAAACAGAACTTTCATATGAATCCTAGATGTCATTTTAAAAATCTGTGTCAACATTACATTTAAAAAATTCTTAACTTTCACTGGCTGAAATTCTTTTTTTCCACCAATCTCCCGAATTCACATTAGATTTGACATAACTTAATTTCTTATCAGATACTAAGAAACCATTGAACTATAACACTTGTGGGACAGTTCATTGCCTCCCTGCCTTACAGAACATTTCCCCTTCAGCAGACCTTTCTATAACATAATCTAAATCAGTAATTGATCTGTTCAAATAGTGTTTTAGGTAAAATTAAAGAGAGCAATTTCTCAAGCTCCGTGGTGTGCTTATCAACAAGAAATGAAAGTTAAAAATATAGCAGACTAATTTGCACAGCACCACATTCTGACATCTAGACTATTGTACAAATCTACATATTTTTTCTTCTCAGTGCACAAGGATTTTTAAGACAGGTAATATACTTGTTTTGGGAATCAAGTTTTTAGTGTCTTACAAATTCAATATATATTTTTTCATTTATGGTCCCCAACCTTACATTATAGGCAAACACACTTAAAGGTCAGTCTCTACAGTTATTTTTCAGAAATATTTGACACAAAGCAATGTAACTACTAGAAAGTATACCTACAAAGCTCCAAAAGATGTGTCTTTAAATGTAATGACAAGTATGAAAAGTACCTCTGAAATTAATATGTAAAATCACAAATATATTTTAGAATAATTTATAATGAATAGTACTCAACTTTAATGAATGGATGCAGATTATAAAAGTTCATGAAAGTGTATAATACATCTAACTAAATGTTGTGAATTCACTATCTCCAATTTATAATGAATCAGATTTCCTGCATGTAAGATCAATAGAGTAATATTGCTTTGATAGTGGTTAGAAAATTCTGTACAGAAAATGCCAATCAAGCCAGGCACAGTGGTACATATTAGTAATTCCACAACTGTGAGGGCTGAAGCAGGAGGATCCAGGCTTCAGTTTGGAGAGTTTGCAAACACTTGTCTCAAAGCAACGCATGTAGCTCAGTGAGGAGGTCCTGAGTTCAATCTCTAGTAAATCAGTAATGGAGGAAAAAAAAGAGAAAAAAAAAGAAATGATAACCAAAGAAACTCGAGAAAACATACCATTTGAAAAATCTAAAAATTATAGAATAGAACCTGATTTTAAAAATGGGAAAGAGGAGAAAAGAAACACAGACATTTTGGCAAACAGGAGATTAATAATTGAAAACTGGTGAAATAACTGAAGGTGACAGATTAAAAGAGCAGAAATACTAAGTTAAATTTCTAAACTACAAGGGGTAGCTACTGTGATAAAATGTCACTCAAAAATCGAATAAAATGATCAGCAATGTGTTTTTAAAACTTCAGTGTATGTATTACCTTCGTCACTATTGTATGAAGATTCAATACACAGCAAATGGGAAGTAATTTTTTGTTATTGTTTTTGTTATTGTTACATATAGGTAATACACCCTTACTAAGGGCAAAGCTTACTCTTTTCTATTATTTATAAACCTACTCAAAATTTGGTATAAATCTGCATTTAAAAAATATATGTCTGAATAAAAATGATAAGAAGTACCTGTAAAATCGACATATGAAGCTGGGAATTTAGCTCAGCAGTGTAAATGCTTGCCTGGCAAAAGCAAGGTTCAATCCCCAGTACAAAAAAAAAAAAAAATTTATAAATGAAGTCACATATAAAGTCATACTGTAAAAGCACTTTTCTGGATACAACTGCTATTATTTTTCTTATAGTTTTTGTTTCTGGATGAGGTTTGTCAAGGTGAAAGGTAAAATGGTTGTTGGAGAAAATTAAGAAGACAGTTTGAAAATTACTCATTTAGATATACGGCAAACCCATGGGAAAGGGATATACCAGCTACTAGTAAGTTGGCAAGAAGACCTTCAAAAGCCCCTCTTGTAGCTACATGAATGACAAGTATATGACACCCTGACCCATCTCACAAGCGACATGAAGAACTTGTTTGCAATATTTATTGAGGAAGTGTGCAAAAACAACCTCACAGTATCTAACTGGTATGTATTATAAAGCACAATGACCAGTTTTTCTCAGTCTCCACTAAGACCAAATACAAAGATGTAGGCTTATCTAGAAGAACACAGGATTTATGAAGATTTAGGAGTCTCACAATACAGGTAACTTCGCATCGGGATGGATTAGCAAGGGACACTGTGGCATAGCTTCTTTAGAAGTGCTTTGAATTTACAGACATTCTCATCTCATCCTGAAACACATTTTTCAAGCACTTTTTTTAACCTCTCTGAGATTTTAAGACCAATTCAGAAGTACAACTACAGAGAATGTAAAGGTTTTTATTTAACTAGGACATACTTCTGTTAATAAGGCAAGAATATCAATTTCCATTCAGTCAAAATGTCTAGCCTCCATTGCTCTCACTATTCAGTAAGAGATCCACAAAATTATTTTTGCATAATTTAAAATGCTTTTTAAGCTGGAGGTACACAAGGGAATTTAATACCTTCAATAATAATTCTAAAGATATTCATATCAAGAATCTTATTAATTCCTAACAAACAACACCTTTTTAGAGAACATTGGTCTTAGATATTAGAAATATTTTCTTCAACGCATGCTATAGAAAGCCACATCAAATATCCACAATACACCAAAAGAAAATAAATATCCTTAAATCTTTCTCATCCCTCAAGCAGTAGCAGAGAATGTTTCCATAGAGAACTTTATTAAAGTTATAAAATGTTCCTTTTGCACATTAAAACAATAAAATGATGGGTTGAAAAGTAATTCACTAGAAACGGTTTCTTGCATCCCTCTTTAAGGTAGGACCTTGTGTCCAAGCAGCATCTCATCTAGTAGGTGAGATAAATTTCATGAACAGCTATCCTACATGAAAGCCTAGAAGATTCTCATATAAAAACTGAGAAGGGAAGAACTAATCCTCAAATATCTGACTTTAAAAAGTCAAGGGGATCTTGCAGTACAGGTCACTGATAGAAGTATTTGCCTAAGTGAGGTCCTGGGTTCAATCTCCAGGAAGATTTCAAATTAAAATTTCAAGTCACATTTCTTAGTTTACAAAACAAATGTGTTATGTGATTATGTAAACAAATGTCAAACATCCAGTGCATAATCAATGTCCTTTAAAACATTCTACTGTGGTAAAACTTTAGTATCTGCCTTTTCTGGTCAGTCACTTTAGTATTATATTACTCTTGATTTCAAGACACTTTCCTATATTTCACAGTTTAAATGATTTGGTAGGATGAAACCTTCAAATCTCAAGAGATTTTATAATTTGACAATGTCCAGTCATCCTTTTCCACAGGTAGCCCTGTTTACTTCCAACCAACATCTGATGATTACCAAATTTCCATATCTCTTCTTAAATTTTTCAGATTCCTTTCAGCCTCCTTTTTCTAGTTGCCTGTGTCTGTGGTTGGCATTTAATGTATCATCAGAATCACCAAGGGAGCTTGTTAAAAACAAAGACAGAGATCTACCTCAATTCTGAATCTAAATCTTCTAGATTCACATCTAGGGATTTTAACTGTTAAGGAGTCTCCTACCAGCCTCTCAAATCCCAGGAGACACTTAAATTTAGTTTGAGAAAGTGCTTCATGAGACAGTTTTCAAGCTAAGGATAAGGTAAATTTGTGATCTTGGGAGCTCAATCTCCATCTTTTATTTTTTTTATTTTAGAAAAAAAACCAATAAAATAAGCAGTAGAGAATTTTATAACAAGATAATAGGAGTTTGACAATGGTTAATATACTACATATTGTTATCTTCAAAGTAGTGGCTCAGATTACAAGATATAGGTATGCAGAATTGATCAGACAATAAGCACAAAGTGTTCCTTGCAATGAACCAAATTAGTGATGCAATTTTTTTAGCTATTTTATATATGTGTATATCTTTTCCCCTTCCTTCTTTTCTCCTTTTATTCTTAAAATTTATCATTACACAAATTTCAGTGTAGTTAACATTATTGTTTCTGTTTCACACACGAGGAACCTGAGACTCGGATTCCATGTCAGGTGGAGCAGGGCTGCGCTCGGCGAGCCCTGCACACTGTACCAGGGGAGGAAGATGACGGGGTGTCCCACAGTGGGACTTACAGCCGAATGCTAGCTGTGTCATTAACGCAACCTGATCTTGGCATCCATCCTCTTTAAAACTCAGTTAGTCACAGCAACGTGGTAATTGCAGGGCTGACCTTTGAAGGTTATAGCATGTCATGGTCACTCTTGAAATATTAGTCCATTCTTATCTGCAACTCTATACTTACTGATATTTCCTTAAACACGGATCCCACTTTAAAACTGATGTGTTTATTTCTGAGTAAGCAGGAATGCCCACAGCTAACAACCTTATCATTGAAAGTTAACTACAGTCATCTAAAGTGTTTGTTTAGGAGATACATCTGTTACATAAAGTACCACACTAAGTCTGACTGAATAGCCTAAAAACCAGAAACAATAGGGGAATATCCAAAATTAGAATATTAAGCAAAAGTGAAATTATTAAATTATGACATAGCTACATATTATACTATTATTCAATTGTAAAATTATAACTTTAAAGAATGTGATGAAGTGTAAGTGCGTGAAATTCTATTCTAGTGTGATTTCATGTTATAATGTGTATGTGTATTAATGCATATGTGTGTATAACCGGAAGTGCATGTAATACTGTCAAAAGGAAGGAAAAACAGCTGCCACGGGTTAACACAAGTTATATCCTGATTGAATATTGATGATTTCCTCTTTTTTACAGTTCATCTGCATTTTTCATGTTTTCTACAAAAAGCACTTTACAGTAAGAAAAAAATGAATATTGTATAAAGTATATAAAATGCAGAAATAAAACAAAAGAATGCTGCAAACTTAAACTGGGCCATGCTATCATTTGCTTCTTTTTATCCAGTGATCCAAGACAAAAGCGGATTTCTTACAAGAGTTTTTTCGATTTCTAAATGCCCAATATTGTAAAATGTTCTGTGAAGTACAAATATCCTCTCCGATTTCACACTTTAGAAGTGATTCCCTGACCATATTTGCCTTCCCTGGAAACTCTACAAATATTTGCAACAGAAGGCTCTGAAATCAGAGAACAAACTGTTCTTAACTGTGTGGTGATAATTTCCAATTTATATGGCAAAATGTCTTCCCCAAATAAAACTATTTAACACCCACTCTTGTATCTTGCATATGTCCACTTTGTCTTGGGTACTGTTCTAGGTTTTCCTTCCATTATTCTTCGGTCTATGACCTTGACAGATAACTTATCCATGATTAGAATACGAAGCAGGATGATAATACCACCAACTTGATAGGATTTGCTTTATTAAAGCAGTAATATATGGAAATCCCATGAGCAAATCCCCATAGTATCATATAAATAATACCTAGATATATGGCATTGAAAATCAAATGCCACTTTTTTTTAATTTTAAGGAGAAAAAAAGAAACAATGAAAGCGGTATGTAATAGTTATAACGGGTGACACACTAGGGATTGCTGACTTTGTCGTAGTTGTCAGCCGACAGGACACAGGTATAATATCTTGTTTAAACATTCTTTTCAAGGAACAGTGAGAAGCTAGCCGCACAGCTATTCTAACTATCTTGTGTACACATACATGTATTTGTTCTTTTTCCCTGTCTTCTTTTCCCTGACTGACGCCAAAAGCTGTAGAAGTTATAAAACCGCCATACAACAGACAATATTCATAAGTATTTACAAATTCACTGCGCGCGAGACACAAACAAGAGCTGCGCGGGCAGCACTCAGCGCCCGAGGTTAGTCCGGCGAGCAGCGCCCCCTGGGCCTCAAGTGCTCGGTGGCAGCCGGGGAGACCAGGACGGCGGGGTGCCCTCCGGCAAGGCTGGGCAACGCTGCCTGGAGGAAGCGGCGCTCAGCCTCGGCGCAGGCGGGTGAGGAGCCGGCCGCGGGCGTCCGCTCCCGGAGCTGGGTGCCGGAGCTCAGGAGCGGCCAGCGCTAACTGCACGCCAGGTGACAGACGAGCCCAGCGCCAGAGCTGCAGCTGCCGCTCTCTCCCCTCGCCCCGCTCCTTCCATCATGAATGAGCCGGAGCCCAGGACCAACACAGCTTAGCGTTAAACGCTCCTCCGTAGCCTTCGGGCCAGAGACCTCGGAGAAGCGTCGGACTGGAAACAATAGGGCCACCGAGCTCTAGCTGCTTTCCTGCAGCTCTGCTAACACAGCTATGCTGCTACTGACGCGTGTTTTAACATCTTGTGGTATGCTTGTAATATACTCATTATTAAAAAAAAAAGCATGATTTTCCCCTGGAAAACACTGTAGAGCATGTAGATGCTTCCGTGCTTTTTGAGGCTAATTCCTACCGCTAGAAAATCTCATTTGCCCTAACTTTTGACAGTTCTGACTTTGAACTATCATACTTACTGTCACCCAAAATCTAGAGAAACACAGGTGCGCTAGAAGACACCTGGTCTAGATGCAAATGGCAAGTGTTATGTCACTGTGTATGTGTGTGTGTGTGTGTGTGTGTGTGTGTGTGTGTGTATGCAAATGTTATCTTGAAGAAATGCTTCATTTCGAACAGTAAAATCTATCATTGTGCTGTGATAGGTTAGGCATCATACTCCAGATATGGAAGCATTTTTCCCCTCAGAAGTTACTGCTAATAATAATATCTATTTTGTTTTGTGTGTGTGTAAAAATAAGAATACAATCTTTATTCAACTGTCAAAAACAAACAAACAGCTGTGGCCAGCAAAGTGTTTAATACAATAGGGATAAAACAAGAAATTCAAAGGAACTATGGAATTTGCTTCCTGATTTCAAGAGTTTGTAGTATGGTTGGAAAAGTTATAGAAAAACCAAGTAAAACTATTCATTGGCACTGACAATAGAAAATAATGACATCATGAAAAAGAGAGGCAGAAGAAAGTGTTTACATAAACAAGAGTACAGAATGAGATCTACTAATGCAAACACCTTCGCTATTCCTGCGTATATTGTATGCATGTATTTTTGCATGTCCAGTCTTCCAGATAATAAAGGAAAACTCTTAGTTTTGCAGGGTACGGTATGTTTATTTTTTACATAGTAATTTAAACACACTCATATTTCCAAAAGAATTTGGAAATAAGATGTTAAAAACTAAGAGAAACTTGAGCAACCCAATTTCATTATATCAAGAAAAGTTTCTATCGTTTGTTCATAAAGATAACAGTTTTAACTCAACCAGTATGGGGACAAACCTGCAGTAAACACTGCAGTGCATTTCTCCCAAAACTAAGTACCATATCCAGCATTAGTTGAAAACATATGCTTCCTTACTCCATTAGTCTCCAGGCCAAGGCATGCCCCAGGGCTTAGAATAAGGTCAAGGTCTTAGATTGATACTGTCTTACTACCTCCTCTTATAGGGCTAAAAATAAAAGCATTAATATCAGGTGGAGCAGAATGGAGAGCCAGGCTGTTGTGGAAATCTGTCATATTGACAGTGATAGGAAAAAACAAAAAAAAGGCCTGACTGTGCAGACCACTGCGAGTGACACAGATGCAGTGCCCTCAACTTCCCCAGCGCCTATAAACCTTACTGCATTTATCTTTCAACTGGGAAACTCTCCCTTTGTATATTTTTATATGAGTCATTTGAAAGCAAATTAAGCTGTACAAATCATTATCATAGACAAGAGGTCACTCCTTTGCAATAGAGAAACTTCAGTTGTTCGTTTTTTAAAGTTGTGGTTCAGTGACATTGTTTATTGGCTTTCCTATTTATAAGATTCTGTGGATTCATTTATAATTTACTCGAGTGAACTAAATTTATAATTTCACTTAAGTGTCTGCTTTTTCTCATTTGATTTTACTTCAAAGGACAAAAATTTTTCTTCACTAGTTTCTTCACATGCGTCTGTTGTAGATATTAGTACTTAAGGACAGGGAAGAGATGCTAAATGTGCGTGAGGCCTGTGACCACAGGCAGTTATTTGATTCTCCCCAAACATTGAGGAAGTCTCAAATGATCACTTTACAGTTCCAGAGTTAAAAAATGTTAAGAGTTTGACCTAAGTTAAGTTGTAGACGACCAAATATTGGAAGTGTTATTTTAAAGCGGTAAACACGTGTTATGGAATGCCAAATCTTCCCCAAAGTCTAAAACTGTTTCCCTCAACTTATTTCTTTAATGTGTGTTTTGTACCCATTATGCCTTTTGCAATGATGTGGAAATGAAAAGATCAATTCCAAGTAGTCACACAGTCTATAGTTGTCTTAATAGCCCTTTTTGAAATGTGAAGGCTAGAACATTTATGTAAGACATTAAAAGCAGATTAAGGTTACACATCAGTATCAGTGATTCTTGGGAACTTGCTGGTGTTACCTAGGCCATAAATGGAAACTACTAGAACAATAATTCTAAATACTTCGTAAATTCTGAAGTTGTTTGTCATCCATGAGTATTAAGAAAATTAAAACTAAATGATATACAATCTAGGTCTTATCTTTAATTTACAATTTAAAGAAATATTTGTCAAGCAATTTCTAGAATATAACATTACAAAACATTACAAAACAGAACTGTGTCTTGGAACTTGTATTCTGATATGCCAGATAGGAAATACATAAATAAACACTAGAATTATCCTAAAACTTCATGCTAGTGCTCACTGTCACCCTTCATGGTTAGTGTTCCTAAGAGTAGTGAATACCCACATTGCTGGAGAAACTCGGAATGGACCAATGATGAAATGCAAATTTTGAACCTGTACACAAATCAACCTCCAATAATTCTCTACCAACCTGTGAGATATTGTCACATAGTACTCGCCTCTGACTGGAGTAGTCTTTCAGACCTCACCACTCCTACCAAAGTAATTGTTTCAGTTCAGTTTCAAGAGGAAAACCCTTGAAAAAGGGTTTTGCAATCCAAAGCCTTATCAGGACCCCTCAGTCAGATATCTTTATCCACACGTGATGTCTCTCTCTGCTGACTTTTGGTTTGTATTTTACTGCACACTTACATTCATGAACTCACTCAACTTAATCACTTGGTAATTCTTTAAGCATGGGGACGCCCAAGTTTCTAACGTTTCATGATTATTTAGCACACTGACTTATACAGTTAGCTCCCAATTCACATTTCTTTGGCTGACGTGACACAGCATAGCATTCAGTTCACAACATAAAATTCATGTTACTTCTTGCACAACATCTGTTACAAAGGAAAAGGTGTACTTCTGGAAGTGATTACCCTAAGTGTAGGAGCAACGCATCACCATCATAAGACCTCAGGCTCAGTTCCTGCTTCCCATTTAGTTCTGAACCCCAGAACCTTACCATTTTCTGACTCATTTCTAAAATAAACTCCCAGTCAGAACTGTCAAGTTTCTGGAACCACCAAAGACTCCACATATAACCTTAAATGCAAAGAAATGATTTTTCCATGTATCTTGTTCCCACATAAACACCTCAGTCAAAGTTTTATGGTCAAAAGATAAAAGTAAACCTTTCCTTAAAATTAAAAAGCATAGCAAACTAAGGGCATAGCTGAATGAAACTCGATACATTTGAGATAAAGCAATGAAACAAACACATTCATTAAATTCATATTTAACTCGCAATAGATGAACTAAGTTATGTAGATGGAAATACTGCAAAAATTTATCCATATGCAGCACGTTCATATTTGCAGCGATGCAATATTAATTCTGCATCTAGGTCACATATATATGTTACCGTGTAAACACACATAACCATATTCACGTGACATATTAGACAATACAAATTTTACACACACAGGATATGTACTTTCATAATGAGTGTTTCCATAGCTACACAATGTTATCTGGAACAAAGATGGAAAATACCGTTTTACAGGTGTGTGTAAGTCTACAGCCACAGGTAAAATTGTATTGAACTGTCTTTTAAAAGATCTGGTAAAACTACATAGCAATAAAATTTATATTTCTTCTTTCTTTTTGTCTAACAAAGACACATTTAAGAAAAGTATGTTGGTATCATCATCGTGTATTTGTTAGAACAAAACTTGGGTCACATTTGTTGCAATAAAGCTTTCATAATATCACGGTGGGAAAAATGAAAGACCGTGGCCCCCCACGACCCCATGAGCTCGGTGGACATGAAATGGGTGCGACACAGAGGCGCAATCCAGGACACAAACCACTGGGCACACAAAGGACGACCGGACGGCTCCTCCCGCGCGTTTGCACTGAGCGGTTCCATGCACGTACCGGTCCGGCTGGCTGCCCAGGTCCACGCGGCTGCAGACGCCACAACGCCGCTCACATCGCGCGCCGCCCGCTGAGCTGCTTCAGCTTGTCCTCAGAAAGGAAAAGGCGTGTGCCGTGCAGCGAGCAGCTGTCCCCGGCCTCCAGACCCACCTCGGAACCTCGGAACCGAGCCGGGCTGGTAAGCCCCGCGTTCCCAGCTCAAGGCGGCACCGGCGGGTCCCCGAGCAGAGGACAGGCACGAGGGCGCCATCTGGAGGCGACTAGGGGCGGCTGCAGCGACTTTGGAGCCTGAGGGTGGAACAAGAATGTCAGCAGGTTCTTTTGTTAAATAAGCATACCGGTCTTACTTCCACGTTCCTGCGCGCGTAAAAGGGAGAAGGAAGAGGAAAGTTCACATAAGAAAGCCCCCTTACACTCCTATGAATTTTCTGTTCACGTTTCACAACAACAAAGTAAAAAATGTAGTCTCATTCATGTTCTAACAAAACGACACTGCAGATTACATTTTTACTTCTTAGCAATTTATCTCAAAGGAAAATAATTAACACCAACTGCTCTCAGAAGTCTCCAGGATCTTGGTGTTTAACTCAAAGGCAGCTTTCCAAAAGAGAAATCTATGCCACTGAACTGACACAGGCAAACATGCTACACTGCTCTGCTAGCTTAAAAAACTATCAGCCTCACTCACAGACACGCTCAGTGTGCTCCTTACCAGGGCTGACTTGGGTGTGATGACAAGGAAAAGCAGTTTCAGCTGCAGTTCGTGCCGTTGGGTGTTCATATGACTTTAATATGGCAGCAAAAGCCCCTCAAGTTTCCCAGCTAGCTACACCTTCTATTAAAAAAAGCTAGTTCGTACGTATGGGTGGAGGGTAAGTTTAGTTGAGAGAATAGTACACTTCAAAGCTTATCTACGCGACAATGCATTTAGAAGTATGCTTAGTGGATTTTTCTTGCTACAAATCAGAGTGAATGTGCCTTTTAATTACCCTCCCCCGTTATGTCCCATTTCATTATGTATCAAAATATCAAGTTTTGCTTTTAACTTAAAATTAATGTTTCATGTTGAAACTATTTAACTGAAGCTTAAGTTAAAATTTGCGCCTTTTTAAAGGAAATTTTCGATCAGAATTTGACACCCTGTGCTGCTCCTTTGGAAAACAGACATTTTTAATCATGTCAACTTCAAATCATCATTTTGAGAATTTATAGTTGAATAAATGCAGAAGAAATTTGCTTTACCAATATTTTATCTGAATTTTTTATTTTCACGTATGTGATGAATGAATATATTGTTTTTTCAAACACACGTTATTAGACATGTTCTAAAGAAAACTAGTATTTTCTAAGTACAGAGAACCCACGTCAAATATTTAAACCATAATTTTTGTGAGTTTTAAAGTTTCTGAAAAATATACATTCTGCTGGCCTTAAAAAGGTTAACTGTTCATATCTCTAAACTGTTAAGTTCGAGCACTGTGGAAAGTGGAGACATATTTATCAATTATCTGACTCCTAAATTGCATGGCTTCTAGGAGAGTTGCAGAATTGGTACTGCTGTACTGAACTTCTTAGAAGTCAAGACACTCAAATATGTGCTTTAGGATTTCAAGCAGAATAAATAGCACTTGAACATGTAATAAAGAAATAAGTAATAACCAGACACAGAACTGTCCAACATTTACAAAAATATTTACATGACCACTAAGATACAAACTGCAAGTACATTAAGGAATAGACTTGCACACATAATTGTTTCAGCCTTGCCTTAGTTAATCGTTCTCATTGCTGAGACAAAGCACTTGGCATTCCAAGTAAAGAAGGGAAGGTTTATTTAGGCCACAGTTTCATTTCTTAGCTGGCAGACTCCAAGGCCGGATGGCATGACAGACTGACATTACAGAAGACAAACAATCTATGGAGAGCAGAAAATGGAAGGCACAAGGTAGATGGCACCAAGCTACGAGCAACCAACCGCCACTAGTAGCAAAATTGTTTCTGCCCCTTTTGCAGTACCCAGGGGGCCCACGCTAGGGTGGGTTGTGCTCACACCCTTAATCCTAGCACCATCAATCCTAGCACCACACCGTAGGTCAACCGCACATCTGGATTCACCTCTGAAAAAGCCCCGCCCATGATCAGCTGCACGAGACTTTGGGAGGACATCGAGACACATCCCATAATAGACCTTAGTTATTGAGTAAATAAATGCTTCTCCAAGTTTAAAAGAAATTATCGAAAAAATAAAGTAGATTAGATATTTACATCCACAAAGAGGAAAAAAAGGTATTCTAATGAGAGAAGTAAGTATACAACTCACAGCTAAAGAAACATGCCTGTGTTCATCAAAACTGATGACTGGAAATAACAGAACTGTTAGACACAGAAGAGAGAAGTGTGTGGCTAAGGGAGGAAGAAGAGTATTAGGGTCTGGTACTGTTTCCTGGAAAAGGCCTAAAGTTATTCTGAACACACTGACAACAGAGAAGATACAGTGAAAGAGTCACCCCTCAAATAACAGGGTATTTAGGAAGCAGAGAGAATTATTTCCACTTCCAATAATTGGCATGCGAGACTCAAAGAAAGGGTCAAGGGACAAGTGAAAGAAAAATGTGAGCCTCAAAGAACTGCACTGATATGGGGACTCAAACGTCTGTTGTGGAATTAGCTCTGAAAAGGTCTCTGTTAGGTCTCTACCCTACGCAACAGATAACCAAGAACCTAGTGAGTTAAAATGAAGGACGTCTATCGCCTCTCAGTTCCCCTCAGCCAGCAGCCAGGCAGAGCTCAGGTGAACCCTCTGCCAGGGCCTCTCAAGGCCACAATCAAGTGTCACTTGGGCCGTTCTCTTATCTAGAGGCTTGATGGAGGAAGAATCTACTTCTAACGTCAATCAAGTTGTTGCAAATTCATTTCCTTGGGGCTGTAAAACTCACGAAGGTTTGCTTCTTCAGGGCCACCAGGAAAACATGCTTTCATTTCAGGAAGGAGACTGCTATAGTCTCTCTTTTAAGGACACTGACCTGATTAAGTCAGGCCCATACAAAACAATCTTCCTGTCATATAAATTAAAAATCAAAAGACTTGGGCCTTTAATTAAATCTGCAAAATCTCTGCACCTTTGCTATATACACTTGGGTATAAACAAATACTAGTTTTCACAGGCACAAAAGAAAAAGTGCTTATGAAATTGTATGATTCATTGCCAGTCAGCTTTGGTGCGTAAACAAGACATACGTAGAGAGGCAATGACATTTTCTACCATTCGAAAGCTATGTGAAACAGTCTGGGAGGGGTAGGAGTACTAGGGCACACGATTGTCACCGGGTTAAGGCACAGACATGGTTCTATTCTTCAGAAAAGCATTCTTAATGCACAGATATATTGGTAATGCACAGTGATAAAGGAAATTAAATAAGCCATGTAGTCAGGAAGGGGCACGCATGTGGCAGGGAAACACTGCTCTGAGGGACAGTGCCAGGCTAATGAGCATGACTGGGGGTGATGATGAGCACTGGTGAGATATTAGCTGCGATGATTTTATACACAAGGTGCATTTGTGTTGTCTGGCTCCATGGCTCAAGTTGTTCACACCTAGTCTCAGGTGGCTCAACCTAATTGGACTAAGACCACGAAAGAATACACCCAGAGGCTATCCAGCAATGTATGATTTGTGTGGCCTTTCTGGAAAAGAAAAATAAACTTGTCCAATGTGAGTCTTTAGGAATAACTTACAAAGGAGAAGTTGCCAGTTGGTGGAGAACTCTGCAGCTGAAAGGCCGGGTGGCAATTGTCAGCTGTGTGTTGGCTGCTGCCAAGAAAGCAGAGGGAAGATGGTCCGATGCAAAAGGATGTAGAGATTACAGAGAACGTCCATTCATTTAATTCCTCCACTCGTGTAGATTTCCTGTCAATTACTGCCACTCATGAAAGAGAAGGGATACCACAATGAAACAAAGTCCCTGATTTTGTGAAACTGACTCTCATAGTTGGAGAAAGGCTGTACACAAGAGCAGGCAAACACATTTTATATCACTAAGTATGTAAAGCTGAAGGAAAAAAAAGTAAAGTAATGAAGTTCAAGATTAATGGTCGAACTGCTACTTAACATACCATGATCTGAGATATGTATTTGATCACACGGGTTTGGAACAGGAACTTGAGCCTGGAGTCAAGCCACCGTGGTGTCTCAGACAGCAAAGGCCCTCAGAGAAGGATGTTCTGTGAGAGTCAGAGGATAAGCAGAGAAATATGGTTGGCATAACAAGAGTAAGAGAGCAGGAGTTAGGATAGGCAGTTAGATGTGCAGCAACCCCCAAGATCACATAAGACCTGTGCACCTCAGTAAGGACACTGACCTTTACTTCCAGAAACAAGAAGCCACTAGACAGTTAGGAAGACTGTAGCAGACTTACAGTTTTAGGAGTCACCATTGCTGGGACAGAGAACAGATGGGAAGTGAGTGAGTGACCAAGAGGCCACGTGGACCTTGCGATGGACACAATGACCTGATTTCCAATTTCTCATGAAGTCAGGTTGTTCTTCAGCCTTTGATTTTCTTATGATGACACTTCAAATTCTTTTAAAAAATGTTCTTGTCTTAAACTAGATCACTCAGTTTTCAACCGTTTGTAAGGTGAAAATTAAAAGTTCCATTGTAATAGAATCTATTCCAGCTTGATAAACAATGAACATTACCTTTCCTATATCATGTTTGGCTCATCTCATCTTTCTGAATGGTATGTTGTAGATTCTTGCATGAGTTAACTTTTACCAAAAACTCCAAGAAACGTCGAAGTACTTACTATTGATTCTCACACATTTTAGTATAAGAGCTACAAGGATAATCTTGAAAACACAGTATCTTTAGTACATGGTAGAAAATACTTGCACACAGGAAGCTGATTTCACCAGCTTATTATAATGTTGAATAGAGTTATTTTTGCAAAGTATTGATATAAACCCATAGGAAAAAAGGTAAGTTTAGGAGAATTTATCTGACCCTTTGTGTCATGAATTTCTTTTCAATTCAATGAAAATTATCCTCCAATGTCCAAAAGTACAATTAAGATTATAATTGTTTTCACATTCTATCAATAGTTATTGTTCATTTCATAAGTCTTTGAAACTAATTATGATAACTCATTTTAGAAACAAAATAATTAAAATATTATATACATAAATCCATTAATTTTGAGTTCCTTCCATCATACACACATATAGACATATAAATGAATTATGTGCATATGTAGACATATTTGAAATTAAATATTATGATAAATTAAATATTACAATATCAGCTATAAAGCTTTAATGAGAAAGGGGTTAGCAAACACTGTCACTGTCTTAATAACATCAAACATTTCATCATTACTCTTTGAATAAAAATAACCAGCTGAAGCAAGAAGGGCTAAAAAATCTTTTGAATACACAAATACTGTTTATCTTTTCTTTGTAATTTTGGTGAAATTTCTAGGAGATATTTTAAGATTTGAGGTGACAGAAATTGATGGCATCATGAATATTCACATTATGCCAATAAAATTAGTGAATGCTGTCATACTCAAGATATATACCTTTATAAATGTTTGCTTGTTAATATTATTTAAAATATATATTAAACTGTGCATTTTGTTATAAACATATTTGCTCCATTCACTAATTTAAAAGATACTACCATACTGAAGAAATAAAACTCCTATCAATCATTTACTAAAGAAGAGTACTGTATCCAATATGGTACCAAATATTGGCATCCATATGGAATCACATATTAACCACCAGATGCCAAGGTATGATAAATATCTATTTCAATGCTCCACAGATGAAGGAATAGCTATATATTAGTTGTTAAACAACAAAGAAATACAAAGGCAATTAAAATTAGACTATAAAAATGAAAAGACACTACACAGTACTTAACCTTGTATGGCTGATTTGTTTCACTAAACAAGAGGTAAGATTAGTAATATTAACAAGAATTAAAAAGGGGAAAGGAGTTTTAGAGGAGGAGGGAAAGAAGCTGACAAGAACGGGTTTTAAAAAATCAAGTTGTCTTATGTTTATGTATCCATTCCCCAAGATGATTGTTTGCAAGATGTACTGCAAACATGTACTAATCAAAATGTACACTGGCGGCCAGGCACGGCGGTATACACCTGGAACCCTAGCACTCAGAGGCTGAAGCAGAAGGATCATTTCAAGTTCGAGGCCAGCCTGGACTACAAGGTGAGTACAGGCCAGCGAGAACTAGAGGCGAGACCCGGGCTCCAAAAACAAAGCACGGATGAAGACAACCACAACAACAAGTACCTATACACACACAGGAAAAATAAATAAAACCTCAGGAGAGTCATGGAAAGGATAAGCGGAGAACACTCAAGGATTTTTCTGGATTTAAGTGAGTTATTTTAGAATTGCTGACATTGTAAAATATACTGTTTCAGAATATTCTCGTATACTTACAATGAAAGAATACAAGCAAGATTTCCATTGCTGGTGAATTCCAACACATGTCATAGGAAAATCCTTGTGTTGTCCTTGTCAGGAATTTTTTTATCAGATTTTATAAATTGAAATAATCTCATTTTAAAGTAGTCATTTCATATTTATGTTTTCCAAAATTCAAAAACCATCTGAAAGTGGTGGCTGTAAGATTCCGAATTGCAGGTTAGTCTGCATTGCATAAGATGACCACATCTCAAAACATCAAAATCAAATGAAGTGATATAAAAGAATGCGTGGCGTAGTTCATTGGTAAAGCACCCCTAGGTTTGATCCCTAGTACCACATAAAAGAAAATCAAACATCAAAAAGTTTGATTTACTTCACTACAATTCCTCTATGGTTTCAAAGTTAGTACATTAAAAGGACGCATAAACTAATTTAAATATGCTCTCAAAAGAATTTCATTGAAAATCGAAACATTTTGGAAATTCGGCAATAACTTTCAAACACAATAAGGCTCCGTAATATTTTGTCACACTTAACAAAGTTCCATAGTTTCGTGGCTTCAGTTATAACTGGCTGACTCGCTCCGCTTCTCTTATCCATGAAGAGGAACCTTTCACAGTTTTCAGGGCTACAAACCAGCCAGTGGTGTGCTGCAAGCTGGGCATCACTGTGAGTATTTCACGCTTCCAGGTATAAATAACCTATGCATTCCGTGTACTCTTTGTATGAATATATATTTAAGATGAATAAGTAGAAAATTCCTTAGCTTAGATTTTAAAACAAATTCCCTAAGGGTAAAACTAAGACAAATTAATGAAAAGCAGATTTTTCTGTCAGTTAAATTTGTCAAAATAAAATTGGGCTCCCTGGGGTGCCATATCAGAGCTGATATTACAGCACAGCCTTGGTAAGCACTTGTCAGGGGAGAAGGAAGAGATCCCTTTATCAAATAATTATTGGCCAGGCTAGGTAACATTTCAAGGCCCTGAGCTTTCTCATCTCTCATAATATCATAAAATGTGTTTACATTAAAATAACAAAGTCTTCTTTTATAGCTATATCTCAAATCTGTCATCTCATTCCACTACATGTACTCCATTCCATCCTCTGTTACATCTATTCTTAAATTTCCTAATTTCCTGCATTATTTAACAATCATACACTTCAACAAGTACATTTGATTTATTTCAGCTCATCCTGGCCTTTTAAGATTATTTTCTCTGGCTGGGGATTTAGCTCAGCAGCATAAGCACCTGCCTGGCAAGTGTGAGGACGTGAGTTTGATCCCTGGTACCGCACAAAAAAAAAAAAAAAAAAAAAAAAAAAATTGTTTTCTCTTCTTTGTAATTTTAATCTTAGCATATACAATTTGTGAATGGCAAATAATTTTGGAAAGTCACTAAAAAATAAAATAACTTTCTATGTGTAAACCAGCCTACAAATAAAAATTGAGAAAGTTTGTACTGAATAAACTCTATAGTAAAGTAGTTAAAATAACTGTAGAGATTAAAGCTCTTGTACACCTCAAAAATAAGCCAAGTCTTTATGTAGTTGATGCCTATAAAGTGTTCTGAAATCTTTTAGTGATGCAGAATACAGAAGGTGAGGAGCTAGTTGAGTATCACATAACTCCTTCCCCATATTTGTGGTATGTGAGTTAAAATAATATTACAACTATCGCCTGACATTCAGTGCTGATTCAATAAAGCTAATAATATGCTTTTGAGAAAAAAGTTATCAATTATTTTACACTTTGCATGACATAAAAGATTTCGAAGTATTTCATCTGAGCCGGTCGTGTTGGCGAACACTTGCACTGCCAGTGTCTGGGAGGCTGGCACAGGATGACCCTGATTTCTAGCCCCAGTCCTGGCAATTTAGGGACTTAGTGAGTCCCTGTCTCCAATAAAATAAAATCAACAACTGGGGATGTAGCTCAGTTCAAAGGTCCTGAATTCAATCCTCGCTACTGGAAAAAATTTCTTTCATTAAAGGAGATAAAAAAACCTATACAGATAAATATTTCCGTAATTATGCAGCCTCAATTGTCTGACTTTTCACTAAATACTAACAGTCTCCAAACAGAAAACTGGAAGCATATTTTAATATTTTTATTCACTTAATCCTTTGTATAGACTGTATTTCCATGCCCTAAATTACTATACTTCCCGTTTCAGTAATAGTACAAAAAGTTAATTAAATGAAGATGCAAGTATCTTTTGCTGCTGATGAATTGGGTAAATTCTTGGACCAAAAATTTATTTAGGTTGAAAAACGAAGAGCACGACTGAGACTTACTGACTGTATGTTGGCTACTTAAACACAGATGAACACAGGATGTGTATATGTTGTGCATCGTGACGGTGATCACACGTAGTTGTAACTTCCTTGGGTGACTATGCAACTTTAAAACAATCAGTTCCCGAGCTTTGTTTCATTTAGTATAAAACATTTTAACCCATTTATTTATTTTATTCAAAACTTCAGAGTGGCGTATATGTGGTAGACAGAGAAAATACATACATTGCATTCATGTTAATATTACAGTTCCTCTTGGGAGAATGACGGAACAGCTAAGAGGAAACTGTCTGAAATATTGTAATCCCTTTTAAACCTAAAAGTAAATGTCTACCAGCAATATAGACCTGTTATTGCTAAACTGAAAATTATAGTGCTATTTTCTATTTTCTATCATCTATATCATATGTCATCAGTAAAACATCTGCTTAAATGAATGTTCTTTTTTGACAATGTGAGCAATATTGGATTCAATAAAACTATAGACAGGAAACAAATGGCTTTGCAGAAAACACTAAAAGTCACAACACAGAATAAAAGACCCATCACAATCACTTGCCCCACAATTTTTCTTTTTTCGGTCCGAAACATTTTTCCTTGAAGTATCTACTTCAACTTTAAAAACACGTTCTGGTTTCCGTCATCCATAGCTTCCCAGCACCTTCAAGTCCCATACCAACCCGGACTCTGGCTACTAAGTAGTATACTTGGAGTTCTCTCATCAACAAATAACCTTGAAAATCAAACAAAGTGAAAAATACTTCCCCAAAATTAAAAATATTCAATTATTTTGGGGTGATATTGCCTAATTTCATTCAGGGTTACTGTAATATCCCCCAGCCTCGAGGCTGAAGGGGACTGTGTGTGATTTCACACTTCCCCACACAGAATATGGTGTACCCAGGAATGATTTGCCTAAAATTGAGCAACCACCTAAAAGGCCAAAAGCATGTCTGTGACTCATCAGCCTACTGGTGCTGATTGGTTTCTTCTAAATCTGACCAATTTGTTATGAGGATAAACTCCTTTGGTAATCCTTACTGAGCATAATGCTTTAAAACCTTATTTTGGAAATCTAGGTGAGTAAAACAATGATAAATGTTCTTCCCACATCTATGTCTTCTCATATGTAAAATGCACATTGAAGATATTATTCAGAAAGAAAACACTGAAGAAAGGGTTGGAACTCATGACAGTTGAGCTGGAATACTGTTTTAAAAGAAAATGTTTTGCTGTAATGGTGCCTTTATCAGTCTCTAGGTCCTTGCAAATAATTTAGTAATTTTAATAATCTTAACGTGAGTACTTTGAAGAACAAATTGGAGCATTGTAAGTATACTATTCTAAATACATTCTTCATGCATACGACCAACAAGTTGCCATGCTGAATTTCCCCCATGATGTGTGCGTGTGTCCATGTGCATGTGTGTGTGCGTGGTTTAAAAAGTCCTCTGGCCCTGCTTCTCCCGGCGATCAACTCCACCCTCGCCTCTTTTAATGGGGTAACATGAAGAGCAGTCTACGGCATATTATGCATCTAGAGTGTACACGAGTGGCATAAATTATACAGAAAACAGAAAAAGGCAAGCAACCCTATCTTCAGGCCTGATTCTCTCTTTTAATACAAGTTAAAAGAGAGAACGCTTCCTTTGCAAGAGGTGAGCTAGAGTCCCTTTGAAGCTGTTAAAAGTAGAGTTGGTCTCATTTTAGGTCTGCTACTGCACACGGCCACACAACTGTCTGTCTTGGACAATTTACTGCATTTGCTTCAGGAAGGAGCAAGATCGCATCCTGCTCAGTTTGGGAGTCCGCGGACTGCTGGGATCTGTTAGGAGGAACTGCGCTGGTTTACACTGCAGATTGCACCAGCATTAAAGGACCGCATGAACACGACTGCAGAGGGGTAATGGTCGCCTCTGTGATGTGACAGCACTTTCATAGAGGTGCAGTCATTGTTCCCATGTCCTTATCGACTTCCCATGTCACCCAGTGCTAGCTGGCGTCTCTCCAGTAAGTGCCCCCACCTCCCCTCCCCCTACAGCGTACCCCCTCCCAGCAAGTGTAAATAGGTGAGGAAGTGCGCGTGCTTCCGGACTGTCGCCCGTGCCTCATGCGGACCCGGGCGCCTGCAGATCACTCGGAGCGATGGCTCCTCCGAGGCGTTTGCGGTCTCGCCCACCGACACAGCTCAGGCGACCCGAATCCGCTCACATCCCTCACCCCGTCGCCACCCTCGCCAGTTAGGGCTGTAATTTTCCAAACAATCACCTCTCATTTGCAAAAGTTAAAAATCAATCCATGGAAGCAGAATGCTGACTTCCGGACAGGGCTGCTGGCTGTAGAGCTGCCAGATTGTGACCCATAAAGAGGAGAGAGAGGGCGAGGGAGGGCGACGATCGCCTGCTCCCGAGCCCCGAGCAGGGATTCGGCGCGGACTCGGCGCCGGCTTGCACAGCTGGGCGGAGGAGGGTGCGGGGGGCCGAGCCGGCGGGGCCCGCGATGGGCTGATCCGGGGGCTCCCGAGCGCCGCTCCCGCGGCGAGCGCCTGGGGGCGGCTGATGGATCCCGTTCGGGCTCCAGCCTTGCGCTTCCCCGCACTGGCTGCTAACGCCCGCCCCGGCGGCCCGGGCGCAGGAGCCCACGTCGGTAAGTGTCGTGAAATCCGCCCTGGGTGACTCCCTAGGCCGTCAGAGCGGCGCTGTCAGGGCAGGTCGGTCCCCAAAGATGCCTTCGCCGCCGCCGCCGCGAGCGCCCTGCTGAGCTGCACCCGCGCGCCCTCCGGCGCCTGCAGGCAGCCAGGTGCCCGCCGGGTCGCGGCCCCTCCGCCGCGCCCGAGGTCCCCGGCCGGTGCCCCCGGTGTGTCCAGCCGCGCCGCGTGTCCGGCCCCTGCCCGCTCCGGCTCGGTCGCCCCTGGAACCTCCTCTCCGCGCCCCCCGGCTGCACTCCGTCCCCCACTCCCCCCGAGCGGAGGGAAGACAGCGCGGAGCTCGGGGAGGGCCGGCCACGTCCACCTCCCGGCGCCGCAGGAGGCCTCGGGCGGGCCCGCGCGGCCAGCGACGACCTTCGGCGGAGCGCGGCGCGAGGGCGCAGTCCCGGAACCAGCCCGGCGAGGGCTGCATCCCGGCGATCGCGGTCCCGGGACACCCCGGAGCCCGCCTGCCCTCGGGGCGTCTGGCAAGGGGGTGCCGAGCCGGCTCCGGAGAGCGCCCGCGAGTGCGCGCCCGGCTCGGCTCCGGCAGGCGACGCCCGCGTCCGCGCACGTCTCCGGGGGGGAAGTGCTGGAAAGGGTTACCGGCGTGACTCGGTAGCCTTTCCGAAAGTTGGTGCCGGAAGAGGAGAAGAACCGCGGCTCCGGCATGAAGGGCGCCAGCGAACCTCGCCGGGGCTCTGCCCCTCGCGCCGCGCGGGCTGGAAGCGGCCTCGGCGGCCCCGAGCGCTGCGCACCGCCGGGCGCTCCCGCCCTCCGCCCGCGCCTCGCCTGACTGAGGTCCGCGCCTGTCGGGCGTGGGATGCGCCGCGGAGCACACGGACGGTGGCCTCGGTGTCTTCTGTACGTTCACAGGTGCCAGGGGTCGGTTGCACTTTTACTGGCTCAGTTAGTTTAAGGGACGTGGTGCAATGGGGGTGCCGGAGACCCGCACGCCCGCAGGCCCTCTGGGGGGGCGCGGTAACTCCCGCAAACAGGCCGGCGGCGGCGGGAAGGACCCCCCCAGCGGGTGGCGCTGAGGTGCGGGAGGAGATGGGAGGAAAGCGGCTGCAGCTGTGAGGTTTTGTTCGTTGTTAGCCGGATCCGTTGCGTCTTTTGCTCGGCGACAGCAGATTAGAAAGCATCTTCGGGAGGCTCAGATCTGTGGAGAAAATGAATGATGCAGCACTTTAATTATTTGTGTTAGGGGAGACCGTTTTGCGTCCATATTGGAATATGGAATCTCAGATCTGGAGAGGTTAGTGAGCTCCGGTACCAGGCGGAGTGTCGGAAGACCAGGTGGGAAGGGGCACTCTGGGAGGAAGAGCTGCCGTCCTCGCTCCGGACAAACAAGCGCTGCGGGCGCTGTCAGCCCGACTCGGGAACCCGGGGCCGGTGCCCTCTATTCGCTAACTTTTGGACCGCGTCCTATCCTCTGGCTATGCTACCTTGAGGAAAAAAGGAAACCGTTGAAATAGCCTTTAAGAGATGGGAAAGTCCGGAATCTATGGGGATGGTAGTTCAGGCAAGAACAGAGACTTTTATTTCAGAGGGGTCCATTTACTGATACCGCGATGCGCAGGGCTGGCTCCGGGTTCCTTCAAATCATGGATTCCCATAAGATCTGTGGGGGGCTGGAGGTGCCGGGGTGGGGGTGGGGCGGAGGCTGTGTGTGTGCGTGTTGGGTGGGGTGGGGGTCGCTCTGGTTCTGAGCTCATGCAGCTAATGTGGGTTTGCTTCTGAGTTGAGACCCATCAGGCAGCAGGGTGGGTCCGGACGGTTAAAAGGTAGAGAATGTTAGAGAACCCTGGCTGCCTCCGTGCACGCTCCCTGATTACTGATTTGACTCTTAGCCACCTTGGGACAGTGGACACATGTGTGGTCATTCTACGTGCAAAATAGCCTGTGAACCCCCTATGTGGCTTTGTTGAGTTGGGTGACTTATGTATTTCTCAGTGGTAGGGAACTTATACACAAGCCTTGAAGCTTGCTTTTTGTTAACATTTGGCTTTGTAAACTGCGCTCCAAGGGAAAGCCATCTTTGCCCACTAACTTCAAGCCATTAGACAATTGAGGCTGAGTTTAGTTCTTTAGACCTGAAAGTTTCCCCTCCACTACCTGTGTGTCAGCGTGAGTGCTGGGCAGAGGGAACCAGGCAGCTCCTGCATCAGTTCCAGATCTGCACTTAGCTCTCCTCAGCTTTGCCACCAAGCTGCATTTCCTCCCAGCAGGTAGGACACCGGACTGCCGCTGAGCGTTTAGGGCTCCCTGTAGAGGGTTCTCGGGAGCTGTGGTCTACCTGGTGGCTTTTTTACACTACAACACCTTCCTTCAATCACCTCTAACCCGAGTAGCAAAGAAAAAAGGAAAAAAGTAAGAAGATGTAAGAAAGAAAGGGAAAGAAGCCGCGAAATACTGCCCACTGTTCCTGGAGGCTTTACCAGGTGGAAGAAAGTGAAACGAACTGGGGATGGGGCTCAAGTGCTCTGCCCTTCTTTCCAGAGCTGACTTGTGGGTTTTTTTTTTTTTTTAAGGGTGGAAGAAAGTCATGATGCAAATCATGTTTTGTTGAATTCAGGGCAAATTGAAGGCTCTGAGTTGCAGTCCAACAAAAGAATTCCTGGTGCAAAGGGATCGAAGCAAGATGCAGGAGAGTCTCCTCCGAGGCGCTCGGGGCCGTCTGAGCCCCTATTTGGGACACCAGGGCAAATTGGGCTTCTCTCCTTGGGGGACCTGAATTTGTCTCTCATCCCAGCTTGTGAACCACTGTTTGTCGTGAAAGGACAATTCCGAAGGATAGTTTTCAATTTCCAGGACGTCAGCTCTAGAGCAGCTTCGGGTACTAGACAAGCCATCTCCAAGGAGAGAGAGAGAGAGAGAGGGGAGGGGGGCGGAGAGGGAGAGGGGACGCACCATCTTTCTTTCCCCACCGAAGGAATGCTGGAGTGTTTCCCGCACTCCTGTCTCTTCCCCCTTTTTGTTTGCTGCGTCTCCAGTTTGTCATCTGCACTCTGCCAGGCTCCTTCCTCCTCCTCCTCTCCACGTCTGTCTCTGGCCCTCTGTCTGTCTCCCACACACAGACACACGTCCTCACGCGCGCCCAGCTGTACAGTCAGGGCGCCCAGTGCTCGCTCCCGACCCCGTGCTAAGCGCGTTCCCCTGCTTGGAGCTCGTTTCCGTGACGTGGAAAGCCGGATCCAGGGTTACAGCACATATAAAAAAAAGGCAGCGAGCGAAGTCCGAGAGCCTGCACTGTGATCCGGCTTCTTCCTCCCGCCCTCCTCCGGGCCCAATGGGGTGCCGCGGGGACCCCGGCGCAGCAGCCTCCCGGGCGGCGGCAGGCGGCGGCCGCGGACCTGGAAGCCTGCTGCAGCCCCTTCCCCGCCCTCCGCGAGGGCCGTGCCAAGCGGCAGCTCTGCATCCGAAAGGAGCCCATTGAGCGGCCCAGTGAGGGGCCCACTGCATTCCCAGCACGTCGCCAGCCTGCTCCCCGCAGACCCCTTCCCCGCCCCCACCCCGGTGCTGGCCTCGGCGGGAGGAAGGGAGGGACGAGGAACAAGAGAGAGCCCTGAACTCCAGCCCCCTCCCAGGCTCAGTGCCTAAAATAAACATCTGCAAAATAGGTAAGTCACAGGCATCTCGGCCGATCCGGCCCAAACCGCAGGGCTGTGGAAAACAGGGGAAATATTTAAGAAAAAGCGGTGAGGAAGAACGAACTTAAGTAGATTTTAATATTTTATAAGCCAAAGGGGAAGACTGATACTGCAATGTAGCCTCATCTGCCTCCTCTCTCTCCCCCTCTCCTCTCTTTTTCGTTTGTTTCTAAAAATTGAGTATTGCATGCCTAAGGCAGATTTCTCTTTGCTTTCTCATGCTTTATTTTTTCCTTACAGCTGTGTTCATTACATGCAAGTTCACTGCAAAGATAATTTTTTCCACTTTTCCTATGAATTATATCCCTGTATTTCACGTTAATATATCCTTTATTTGTATATGTACCACAGGGAGAAAGTACATGTTTGAAACTGATTTATTTTCATTGATTGAAATCAGCCATTTGATTTTGATTCATATTCTAGTGACTGAGAGAAGGCAATATAATAAAGCTGTATTATAATTTATTTATAGACAGATTGTCATGTACTGATGATGTTAGACAAGGAAAGAGAGCCATAGAGGAAAGCTCTGTGTGATTTTAGAATAGTGCACTGCATTCATGTTTTCTGATTGGAAAAGAATTTTTTTCTGACACATATTTCATGTGACAGATCACTTATCAGCAGGTAAGGACTGAGGTTCCCACCCTCCCTTCCTTTCTCCACCACCTGTAATCAGCCACAGCACTTTCAGCTTTTTAGGGTGCCTCAGTTGATTTTGAAAGCAAAGAAAACCGTCCAAACTAAGCCTGTGAGTGTTTAAATTCAGACACTCCCAGGCTCAGCAACCTTTAGCTGTCACTATATTTAGCTGTGAGGACTGCATGGGCATGTTCTTTTGAAGGACTAATCCTTCCTGAACACTTTACATAGCCAAATAGAAGTTATTTATTTAATTAAAGAAGATGTCACTAATAGGTTCTTGTGCAAAAGGGGTTGGGGGTATGGGAGGTTACTGCCTGCACTCTAGTGAAGCACATTTGATAGTTTCTTAAAAGAAATCTCAAATTTTCTTGAGATGTCAATATCTTACACATCTCAGCACAGGATACTGAGCAATGGGTTCACACGTTATCATTAATAACTGTGTGATAACTTTAGGATACGTCATGTCTTTTTAATGGTGGAAATGTATAGTGGGAAGAACAGTTTTTTCCATAAGGGAATAAGATTCAGAACAGGCATCTTTAAATATGAGTTTTAATGGCTAAACAAGTGCAATGGCTAAATTACTGCCATTATTAGTGAATCTGCCTGTGCTTCCAGGGTCGCACAGTGTTCCAGTTCTGTTGTTTTCTGTGAGAGCGGTGCAAGCTTTTGTTCATGTGATACGCTGTTTACCAAGTACGGTTTGGGCTGGGAAACTGTCACTGCATGTTTCAATATTTCAGTCTCCTAAGTTTAAAATATAGGGTACATTCTAAACATTAAGCATGTTGCTTGCTCATTTTGAGTGTCAGTTTGATAATTGCTGAAGTCTTTATATCGCTCTTAAATAGCCCCACATGTAGGAGTCAATTAAAATAGTACATGACTAAAAGCTAAAAATCTGCATCTTTATTTCTGTTGCAGTTTTGTAATCAACCACGAATGATGAAACCTTCCATAGCTGAGATGCTTCCCAGAGGGAGGATGTTGTGGATAATTCTTCTAAGCACAATTGCGCTAGGATGGACTACCCCGATTCCCCTGATAGAGGATTCAGAGGAAATAGATGAGCCCTGCTTTGATCCATGCTACTGTGAAGTTAAAGAAAGCCTCTTTCATATACATTGTGACAGCAAAGGATTTACAAATATTAGTCAGATTACGGAATTTTGGTCAAGACCTTTTAAACTGTATCTGCAGAGGAATTCCATGAGGAAATTATACACCAACAGTTTTCTTCATTTGAATAATGCTGTGTCCATTAACCTTGGGAACAATGCTTTGCAGGACATTCAAATGGGAGCTTTCAATGGTCTTAAGATCTTGAAGAGGCTGTACCTACATGAGAATAAACTAGACGTCTTCAGGAATGACACTTTCCTTGGCTTGGAAAGCCTGGAGTATCTACAGGCAGATTACAATGTCATTAAACGGATTGAGAGTGGAGCCTTTCGGAACCTAAGCAAACTGAGGGTTCTGATTTTAAACGATAATCTTATCCCCATGCTTCCCACAAATTTATTCAAGGCTGTCTCTTTAACCCACTTGGACTTACGTGGAAACAGGCTGAAGGTTCTTTCTTACCGGGGAATGCTAGACCACATTGGCAGGGGCCTAATGGAGCTCCAGCTGGAAGAAAACCCCTGGAACTGTACGTGTGAGATTGTGCAGCTCAAGAGCTGGCTGGAGCGCATCCCTTACACTGCCCTGGTGGGGGACATCACCTGCGAGACGCCCTTCCGTTTCCACGGGAAGGACCTGCGAGAGATCCGCAAGACGGAGCTCTGCCCCTTGCTGTCCGACTCCGAGGTGGAGGCCAGTTTGGGGATTCCGCACCTGTCATCGAGCAAGGAGAACGCATGGCCGACTAAACCCTCCTCCATGCTGTCCTCTGTCCATTTTACTGCTTCCTCTGTTGAGTACAAGTCCTCCAATAAACAGCCCAAGCCCACCAAACAAGCCCGGACACCACGGCCGCCCTCGACATCCCAGGCTTTGTACCCGGGTCCAAACCAGCCTCCCATTGCTCCGTACCAGACCAGACCGCCAATCCCCATCATATGCCCGACTGGCTGTACCTGTAATCTGCACATCAATGACCTCGGCTTGACTGTCAACTGCAAAGAGCGAGGATTTAACAACATTTCTGAACTTCTTCCAAGGCCACTGAATGCCAAAAAACTGTACCTGAGCAGCAATCTGATTCAGAAAATATACCGCTCTGATTTCTGGAATTTTTCCTCTCTGGATCTCTTGCATCTGGGTAACAACCGTATTTCTTACGTCCAGGACGGGGCCTTCATCAACCTGCCCAACCTAAAAAGTCTGTTTCTCAACGGCAACGACATAGAGAAGCTGACGCCCGGCATGTTCCGCGGACTGCAGAGCTTGCACTACCTGTACTTCGAGTTCAACGTGATCCGGGAGATCCAGCCCGCCGCCTTCAGCCTCATGCCCAACCTGAAGCTGCTGTTCCTCAACAATAACCTGCTGAGGACTCTGCCCACCGACGCCTTCGCAGGCACCTCCCTGGCTCGGCTCAACCTGAGGAAGAACTACTTCCTCTACCTGCCGGTGGCGGGCGTGCTGGAGCACTTGAACGCCATCGTGCAGATAGACCTCAACGAGAACCCCTGGGACTGCACCTGCGACCTGGTGCCGCTCAAGCAGTGGATCGAGACCATCAGCTCGGTCAGCGTGGTGGGCGACGTGCTCTGCCGGAGTCCCGAGAGCCTCACGCAGCGCGACGTGCGCGCCGTGGAGCTGGAGGCGCTGTGCCCCGAGATGGCGCGCGCGGCCCCGGCCGGCGCGTCCCCGGCGCAGCCCCGGGAGCCCCAGGGCGCGGGGGCCCCGACCAGCGCGGCGCCCTACGGGCCGGGCCCGGCGGCGGCGCCCGTGCCGCTCTCGGTGCTGATCCTCAGCCTGCTGGTCCTGCTCTTCTCGGCCGTCTTCGTGGCCGCCGGCCTCCTCGCCTGCGTGCTGCGCCGCCGCCGGAAGAGGCTGCCCTTCCGGGCCAAGCGGCCGGAGGGCGTGGACCTCACGGGCGTCCCCGTGCGGTGCCACCGGCTGTTCGAGGACGGCGGCGGCGCCCGGCAGGCCCTGGGCTCCCCGGAGAAGGCGCCGCCCGGGGGCCGCGTGTACGAGTACATCCCGCACCCGGTCACGCAGATGTGCAACAACCCCATCTACAAGCCCCGCGAGGAGGAGGAGGCGGCGGCGCAGGCGCAGGCGCAGGCGCAGGACGCGGGCGGCGCGGAGCGCGGGGCGCAGCCGCCCGGCAGGGCCGAGGCGCCCCCGGGCGGCGAGCCGCTCGCGGAGGGCGCCAAGGAGGCCCGCGGCAGCTACCGGACCTTGCTGGAGAAGGAGAAGGAGTGGGCGCTGGCCGTGTCCAGCTCCCAGCTCAACACCATAGTGACGGTGAACCACCACCACCCGCTCCCGCCGCACGCGGCCGGCGGCGGGGGGCCGGGCCGCGCGGGGGCAGACTTGGCAGGGCTGCGCCACCCCGAGAAGAACGGCGGGGTGGTGCTGTTCCCCCCGGGGCCAGGCTGCGGTGGCGGCGGCGACCGCGAGAGGCCGCCGCCGGCCCCCTGCACGGTGGGGTTTGTGGACTGTCTCTACGGCACCGTGCCCAAGTTAAAGGAACTGCACGTCCACCCCCCTGGCATGCAGTACCCAGACTTACAGCAGGATGCCAGGCTCAAGGAAACCCTGCTCTTCTCCGCTGGAAAGGGCTTCACAGACCACCAAACCCAAAAAAGTGATTACCTCGAGTTAAGGGCCAAACTTCAAACAAAACCTGATTACCTCGAAGTCCTGGAAAAAACATCATATAGGTTCTAACAGAAAGAAGAAAATAAATTAGTTTTTTTTTTTTCCCAAAAGAAAAGGAAAGGAAAGAAGTCTGTCCCTTGCTCCTTTTACATTTGTCCCGGTATCTCCATGCTCACAGTCCTCCCAGCCCTGAACAGAATCGAAACCGCATGATAACTAGAGAATTCAGATGTGCGCGCTGCCCTCTCAGACGTGATCCGGAGGAAGGGCCATACTCAGACCATTAATCAATGAAGTGCCTTCGCAGACTTTTGCCAGCAAATGTTATCATTATTTTTTATACTGAAACTTGAGACTTTGACTGTGCCATGTGTAAGGTATATTGAGGATCGTTGTATTGATCCTGATTAAGTAAAATTCAATGTGTCTTTTTATTTCAGTAACTTTTTTTCCCCTTAAGTGTAGTTTTGTTGAAAGGGAGGGAGGGGAATTGGCGTTGGGGCTCTTTCCTCTCCCCATCATGGCACAGTTTCTGTACATGTGTTAACAATGCAGTTTGCCGCATGCCTGAAAACTGCGAGACGGGAGGGAGGGGCGGGTCTTGCTCGAATGTTCTCACTCAATCTGTCTGTCTCACACAGTCTCATATGCAGATCTCCGACCCCGGCGTACAGTTAGGTTCCTAGGCCTGCGGCCGTTGCAGGAGCATACACGCGCACACGCACACGCACACGCCCGCTCCCCTGCAGCCCGCTCAGCCGAGGTCGGGCCTGATCCGTTTCTCTCCTCGCCATGTCTTCACCCGCTCCTCACCCCCCAGTGTACAGCTCACATGTCTCTCCTGGGACCCTGGGGAAAGTCACATTCGAGGCTGGATCCTACCGAAGCGAAGGCCTGGTGGTTTCACAGGTGGAAACACGTAGGGATAAGCACCCTCTTCGTGACACTTCATCCTGATGCCAAGATTTTGGGGGAACACCTGCACTTTCTTATATATATATATATACTATTACAAATAAAACAGCAACTGGGTATATATCACTAACAGCTTTGTAGGAAGCACTTTTAATGTTTTCTCTCTCACACACAAAGATTCAAAAGAAATGTGCATATATTTATTCTGTAATTTCAGTGATTATAAATTGTAAAGGTAATGTTTAATCATTGTATAGTGATTATGCGTCTGGTATAGCTTTCCTAATAAAAAGATTTTGAAAATCATAATACATTATATATAGAGGATACACAGCTTGAAACCTAAGCTTCAGCTATGCCATGCCTTTTGTGCTCCCATTTAAAAGTAATTGTTTCTTTTATTTGTTATACAGAAAGCTAATTTATTAACAAGTTTGATTGACTGTGATACTGATAAATCTGCAATCCCTACTCCATACTAGGATGCAATTGGGACTTAACAGTGTTTGAGTTATAGTTCATTTCTTTTGGACTGTGAATTTCAAATTTTTAGTACCCCAACAAAGCACTGTTTCTTAGGCATGAGGCAATTGGAAGAAAATAAAGCAACTAGATTTCTAGTACAGGATTATTCAGAGGAAGGCAATGAAAGATCGATGCATCTTAAGATAGTGAATAACACAAAGAAACTAGTGAAATTGCTATCTTTAAAAAATATGCACTATAATTATATAACACCAACACTCCACCCCACCCACACGTATGTGACACAACCAGAATCAAAGGCCTTGAAGCCAATTTGACTGTCAGAATACCAGTATCTGTGAAAGATGTCACCGTAATATTTAGCCACTGTTTCTGCCAACCCCTGACTGCAAAGGACCCCAGTGATGTTTGAATTTAAAACACAGAATACTAAATGAGTGTTACTTTCTGTATGACATTTAAGTGATCTGGAAAGAATTAACTCGACAATAATCCAAGTTACATTGCATTTACCTGTGCGTGAAACCAAAGAAAATTGGATTTTAGGATACCAGTATCTTGATTTAAAAAAAAGAACCCTGTTTTGAGGCGGGTATGTATCTTGAGCGGCCAGTAGAGGGCAGCAGAGCTCCAGCGAGCCACGGATTTGGGAGCTACAGAACTGCGAGGTGAGGTGTTTCCTCGAGCTGCTCTTGGTTACGTGTTGAATGTAGTTCATCGTAAGTCACTGATGCCTTACATCACAGTTTTCCCACAGAAAGGAATAAGGCCAGGGGATTTAAAGCTAGATGGTAGATAAAGCATCCAGACACTGTATTAAAGAAAAAAATCCCTAAGAATATCTAGAACCCACATAACCCTTGATTAATCATAAAACTACCGTCATAGGAATGCATCAAAATTAAATAGACAAATATAACAACACAAAGACCAACTTTTCAGGGCCGCCTTGCATTTGATACATTGTATCTGTGACTTTTACGCTCCATTGTTTGAAGAATGTTTTAATATTATTTTAGGGGAAAAATCCGTGGACATAATTTACTATTCCTTTATGGAAAATGCTAAGATAATCTTATTCAAGACGTTAGACCCACCGTTAAATATCTCGTTTTTCTTCTCTTCTGCGCTTTTTTGTTTTTGTGTTTGAGACAGGGTTTCACTATGTCGTTCAGGCTGGTCTTGACCTCCCCAGGACCCTCCCGCCTCGGATCACGCATGAGCCACCCCTGCAGCTTGTCTTCCTTTCATTTCAATTTCCCCGCAGGTCACCTGTTTTCCAGTGATCTCACTTTCCTCCTTTGTAATCAATCATCTCTCTTCTTTGCTAATTTTTTTTAAGGCACAGAAAGCCTTGAACACACTAAACTAGAGTTACCATATTCCCATTCCCCTAAATCAAATATTTCAGGGAATAGGACATGTAAATCTTAAATAAAATTTAGATATTTCTGATATTAATAATCACTTCTTTAATAACCACGCACACATTCAAAACATTGTATATTAAAGGAATCAGGTTGAAGTGCAATCCATAAAACCCTGGTGCTTTTGACATTTGAAAAATAAGTCTCCGTAAACCAGATCAAATTATAATATCCCTGGTAATTATAATGTTTATTTTTTATTTATCAAATAAACTAAGACTATCTTGTATTTAACAAGTAGTAATTTTACTCACAAGTGAGGAATACATTTATTCCCCTTAAGGAAATAAATTCATATGAGAAAGGAATTTTTACTCAAGATGACAGTTTTTTGGTTTTATGGATTTGTCTACATCCTGGTTAAGCCATTTATTTTACATTTGCATTAAAATTACTTCAGTTAGCTTTAATTTGTAATGCCACATATGTTTTCAGCTCTCATGGATATTAATATGGCTATAGATTAGAATCTGTTTTCCAATTTTTTTGGTCTAAAATACTTTTTTGAAGAATAGATAATTCATTTCATAACAGTGGTCAGCTACTGAAGTACACCAAGATTTGACAGATATTTGCTATTATCCATTCTTACTTTTACTACTAATTATAGTAATATTTGGAAATAATAAACATTGTAATGTCCCGTGAGCTATGACACGATTAGTAGAAAATAATTGAAAATAAACATCCAGTTTAATTTAGCAACAGATTAAACATGTTACATATCATTCTATGGTATAATTTGTGTGGGTGCTTTTATATTTTTATTTTAAAATATATATTACTTCATTTACTTGCAAAATATTTTTTAAAAAAGGATGATGAATACTATCTTTTAATAAAATTTAAGAGGGAATCAAAAGGAAAATTTAATGACTGAGTTTGAACAATGTTTTTCTTTTGCTTTTCTGTTTTCTACCTTCTTATCTTGGAATTTTAGATCTAAACTCTTGCTATGTGAAAAGAACCATATTTGTGTTTCAGATTATGAAAACTCAGAATACAGTCTTAAAACAGACTTTTTAGCTAATGTTATATAGCACATTATTTGATTCATTTATTGTAAATTCATTATTTGTACAGGCCGTCCTTTGGCAAATTATTGTTTCAGCCAGTATCTGTTGCACTTTTGTCAAATGGCTAGGACAAAGGAAATATTAATGAAGTATTTTACAAGATATAAGACATAGGACTATGAAAGTCAACATTATTGTGAGAGAAAATGGTAGTTAAAAAAACCCATCTTCATTGATTTGAGCTACTTTAATTTGAACTTAGATATTTATCAATATTTAGCTCAAAATTCTCACCTATGAAAATTCAGTTGGACAGAACACAAATACAGTCAATTCACCCTAAAAATGTTCCATTTAACATATTACAGGTCTTTTAAAAGTAATAGGAGCAATAACACATGTGTAATTGGGTAATCAGTGTGTGTGTATATATATACATAGCACTATTATATATGTATATACCTTGTATATACATGTATATAGTTTATATATGCTGAATTATATGTAAATTATGCATTTTTCTTATATGTGTAATAATTTTAGTTTTATGCATTTATTTTTCTTGCATCTGTTTTGCCACCATCCAATGAAGCTGGATGTGATGTCTTCATTTTCTGAATATTCACATGTAAAAAGTAAAACTGTAATTAATATTTCTGAATTTAAAAGGTCTTTTATCTTTCATTTTGTTTTGTTTTGTTATTTAAATCTTAGAGGACAAATTTCACTCAAGTTGTGATATATCTCAAGTTAAATCTTTAAGGTAAAAGAACTAATTTCTTACAAATATGCAACGTAAATTAAATGAAAAACAAATGCTTCTTTTTTTGATTTTTCTATTTCTAGAATAAATTTTACAGGTGAAAACCATTTTAGTAGCTTTGTTAATTAGACAATAGCTTGATAATTTGCCGAGGTAGTAGAACTACTGTCCCGAAGGGTGCAGGAGAAGAGAGGTTGAGTTCAGACGTTCGTGGTCAGTTCACCTCTTTCAACACGAACCCTCAGGAACAGTAGTGAAAGTGGTAGAGGTGAGCGTGTCTAGTGTGTTTATACAGAATCTAAATGAAGATGTTCACTATCAAGAAGTCACATGTACATCAGGGCTGCTGGTTGTGGAAAGACAACTGACGGCCCGTTTAACGTTGATAGTATCTTTTCTTAAAAGATTTGTTTATGCTGGGAGGTTAGCTCAGTGGCATAAGCGCATGCTTGGCAAAGGCGAGGTTGTGAGTTCGATTCTCGGCACACACACAAAAAAAATTTACTGGGAAATGTATTATTTTCTTTTTATTTAGCTTTTATATGCATCGTTTTCTAAGTGACTTTACAATTCTGATAGAAAATACTACCCGTGCTATTCCTCGCAGACACACAGCCGCCCAGGAGAGTAAGGCTTGTGGGATTCGTCACAGAGGAACAGGAAACGCGCCCGTGGGCACCGAACACCTGGCACTGAGGCGCAGCCTGTGGGGAGCAGGGCAGGGGTGGGAAGGCCGGGGGTACACGTCACAGTGCCTTTATGATTTGCTGCAACACCGCCATGTCTCTCAATATGAAACGTAATTAACATCACAAAAGGGCTTCTTTATTACCACTTAGTAAGGCCAAGCAGGCCTGCTTACCTTTAAATTTTGAGGGTGCTTTGCTTACATAAAGAGCAACGAATTGATAGTTTGCAGTGTAATCGGCTGTACCAAAACCAAACAAGTTTCATCAAAAACGATGTGATAATGACCAGGTAACTGTAATAACTCTTGGGAGCTTCAGAATGCAAACAAAACTTCCCTAATCTGCGCGGGGATGGCAAAAGTATCTACTGACGCGAAGGCGCGCCCGGCTGGCTGTCTCTGCGGGCGAGGAAGGGAGAAGCAAGGCCTGGCCCCTGCCCTGTTCCCACAGGCTGCTCCTCTGGCCGCGCCTCAGGGCCACGATGGCCCTGTGACTAAGGGCACGTTCGCTGGGCTCCAAGGCAGTGCCAAGGCAAGACCAGGGAGTGACGGGAGTCCCCAGCTTCAGCGACCAAGTATCCAGTTCACTTATCTTTCCACTGAAGCTGAGAAAATAATCCCATGTACCTCCTCTAAGTTTGAAATCATTTGTTGTATCTGGAGAAAAATCAGAATTCAGTAATAAAGCAAGAACCACTTGTGGGAATCAAGAAAAAATTAGCAAATATCTTAAAAATATGGAACGTACCTTTAAAATACCACCACTTTGCATTTCCACCTCTGAAATGCCCTTTATTTTTGCTATGGCGTGTAAAATTCTGGTTAACTAAAATTAAAACACCCATCTCCTTTTACTAAAATCTACACAGTTTTCTCTTTTTCTGACTACTCACATGTTGTTTTACACTTAGAATACTGGTGAAATTGTTTATTTTTAAAGGCCAGTTTTTTGGTCTACAGTAGTTAATTTTGTAATAAAAACCATTTTATCAAATGTGTACACGATTAACCATAACCTCTAGTGGGGAGATCTAAAGTGAGTATTGTACACGGGGTAATCAGTGAGCACTGTTTTCCTACTCATGTTCTACTTCTCTAGGTGACAATAACGGAGGGTGGAAAGGGAAGCTGTTAATTCTAGGTGGAAAGCAGTCAGTCGGTGGAAAAACCAGTCCTAGGACTCTTTCACTTTCTCTTCAGGAAACCTTAACAGAAAGAGCAGTGGAAGGAGAAGCGACAGGAAGGAAACTGTGCACTCCCTTTGAAGGTCGTTTGTGAAAAGGCTAATGGAGGAAGTTTGAGCTAGTTTTCCATGGTAACTTTTTATTTGTTTAGAATTAAAAAGTTTGTTTTTATTTTTTTTATTTTAAAGAGAAAAAAACAGAACAGTCAAGAAGCAAGCCAACACAAACAACAGGAAAAGTAAAATGATGACAAGAAGCAGAACAGTAACACACAGCAGGGCTGTAAGACTTCACGCGGGCCTGTGCTGCTCTGTGTGGAAGAGCTGGAGCCCACGGAAGTTTGCTGCGTCTTCCAACACGGCTGTGAGCCGTTTCAGTTCCCAGCTAGCACACTCCCGGGACAGGTCGTGAAAAGTTAAAAGTAACTAAAAGTTTAATACAAAAACAAATCACTGGGATAATCTGAGGGCCCAGTGGAGGACATTTCCCACGGCTTCTGGTAACAGTTTGTAAAGTGACTTGTCTTGTTTTTTTCAATTTTTCAATTAGTTTCTTTTCTGTACAGATGATAAATCCTCAGTTAATTTTTGGATCGCTGTAATATAACTTTGTCATGAGTTCCGTAGCAGAATTCATTTAAGAAACATAACTCAGTTATTTACCTAAGAACAAAATATTTATTTCAAATGATTGTAATTCATCATATAATAATATATTCTGGAGCTATGATATTTCAGAGTCATATATACGTGTGTATATGGGTATAAACGGAATATATATTTAACAATTTTTATTAGCTGTCAAATTTTTGTCCCCTGTTGGTGTCCATGACAAGAATTTTAACAGTGTGATTTCATTGAAATCGGCTCTTCTTTTGGACCACACAGTGTTCTGTCTGGGAACACGCATAAGTGATGCTGAGTGTTGGTCATAGGTATTGTCTATGATTTATATATATGAATGTCGTTTACTAATCTCTACCAAATAAGTACAATTTACGTAATGCATTACTACACAGGCACCTTTTTAAAAAGCTCCTGATTTAAGGTACGAAGGTGACAAAGATCTATTGTGGAATCTTGAAGAGATAGAGTCCAGATGTTACCTGACCCAGGTGTGAGTCAGAGGTCATCTCATTAATTTGAAAACAAACAGTTCTGAGATCCTCCGTTCATTCCTGTCACTTCATTCAGAAGTCATTCTCTTTAGACATCATTGTGCTTCAGTTCGGAACAGAGGGCTTGGAGAAGGGTGCTGAGGGGCTTTCCAGTAACCTGCGCTCCGTGTAACTGAGCTGCGCTGTGTGAAGCCCAGCTTCAACTTTGTTTCCACGGTAAAGGGCCTGGCAGAACACTGAGAAGAAATGCTGCGCTCGGAAGCTGGAGAGGAAAGAACACGTGCAGTCAGCTAGGAAGGAGACTGCAGTAATTCTGATAAGGCTCACATTAGCTGCCACATTTGAGAACTACTTTTTTTTAGTGTTTTTAGCCACAACTAAGCAAATACTTCATTTTTCAGAATATACAATTTGTTCATGCCCATGTTTTTATACAGGACTGTGGCATTTTGTAATTTTGTGAAAACAGACATCTCTCCTAAGCATTCAAATTCAATTTTAAATTCTCACCATCCATCTCATCATCTTTACTGACACTGTAACTAAAATCTGATTATTTTCTCAAATGCTAGTACACACTATTTATATTGATTTGGGTGTATGGGCATATTTTACCTGCGTGTATCTCTTTCTTCACTTTCTCTATCTGTGCCTGACTTTTAAATGATACTGTAGGCTTTTGAGGACAGGCCATCTTCTAGGTCTTTGTCGCTCAGTTTCTATCTAGGACTATATTTTACACGGTAATGGGCAAGCCATTTCTGGTCAAACATTTCAGTTTCATGGATCCCATCTTGATCCTGGAAGAGTCACTATTATTACAACAACAGCCTTGGTAAAAACAAGCATTAGATAAACACTCGTGGAATAAACTAATGAATAGTTTTAAATTATGTGTGCCATACAGGTTCTTATGAAAGCTGAGATTCCTTTGGGATGTAATCTAGAAAAAAGATGGTGAAAAATGGAGGTGGGTGATCAGGAGAGATGGAAATGCTGTGACAGAATGGGAAATATGGTAACTGCTTTCCCTTTTCTTGAATTTCCTTATTAGTGACATACACAGTGGACTCAAGCAAGTAAGACGGTGTACAGTTAGTGACCTTCCAGGTATTAACTGGTAAAAAAGAAAGAAAACCAAAAGAAAAGGAGGAGCTATACAAATGAACATAGGTCTTCTCCAGTAGCAAGCAAAGCATACAGAGAAACAGCCCATAGGACACAGCTCTGGTTTTGGTGAAATTTTTGTTCCATAGTTTAAGTGTTTACAAATAAGAACAATAGTAGATTCTATTGATGTCTGTTTTTACAACTCCGTAACCTCTTAACAGATTCTACTACCTCACTGAAACTTTTTCTGGAATGCTAGTGGAGCCAATAGGAAATAAAATAAGGCATATATATGATGCCACCCTCCAACAGAGGGCTGAGCATGTCAGTAAATTTTTATCTGATCTGTTCCACCACCAAATCTGTAAGAATTCACATTTGGAGTGACAAGACACAGTGAGCTGTTTTCTTATTTGAGATTCTGACCTTGTTACGGGAAAAGGTAAAGTAAAATAAAAGTAAAATTTGCAGGAGCCAAATTTTAACATATAGCAATCACCTTTTCACGAAGTAATGTGATTCCTTAAAAAATAAAAAAGCAACTGTGCTTTTCATTAAAATTTGAATCTCAAAATGCTATTATCATCAAACTTCCCTGTATTTTATTAAAGAATATAATAAACGGGAATTTAATTGGTGATTTTTGTTACCATCACGAAGCATTGAAGAAGATACAAAATCTAAGACAAACCTTTTTTAAAATAAACAACAGCTATCTATTTTCAATTAAGCTGGAGATACTCATATGAAATTTTAGAATGTCATTTGCGTTTCTAAAAGCTTGGCATTGTGGCCTACACTTTATTTGCCTTGAAGGTTTGAATTTGTGCTAAAATTGTTGTTGGTATTATGTTGTCCTTCAAATATACAAGTGTTTGAATTCTAAGCCTATTGGGGGAAAATGACCCTGCCTTGCACATTCGTATCTTTGAATACATTTTATTATAATTTAATTATTTTAGAGCCTGTTGTGAAAAATGGACTGGAGAATTTCAAACCATTGTCAAAGCAAATAAACAGCAGGTAGTCCAATCATACAAAAGGTAGTATAAGGTATGTTTTGTTAGTCAACAGAATTAGGAAAATAGAGGCAATACACTCTTCATGTACAGACTTCTATCACATTGAAAACTAAAAGTGTAGTATTTTAGGATGATTTAACATATCAAGAATTTAAAGGATTCAGAGTAGAAGCTATGCTACCTATCTCAAAATAGCCCACATTTTTGTTATTATTTCCATTAATAAAAATATCTAGATTATATAAAAAGCTAGTGTATAATGTACAAAAATTTAGAACATTAAATAAGACATGTTTCTTATCTTAACCCACTATAAAAATTAATAAATATTTCAACTTGGTTTCTTTCTATCAACTTATGCATGATGATAGTAATAAAGGCAGATACGATGGTAAAGAATGCATCCCACAGAAAGCTTTCCCATGCTTTAAAAATGCTCACCAAATGTAAGTTGCATTTAAGTGTTATGGAGTGCTGATATCTAAGAAGCATAAACAGCCACTTACATTGCATACTGAAATGGTTTTTGTTTGTGTATATTTGTACAATTGCATGCTGATCAAAACTGTCAAAAATAATTGAGAATCTGGTCAATACAGTATGCAGATTCTACTCTACTGGAAGTCAACACTATGCCCCGTGGTTATGCACTTGTCTTAACCCACAAAAACAATGCAGAATATAAAAACAAAACTCAATAACTATTACTGATCATTATAAGGAGTTAGATTCCCTTTGTCTCTTGCTGTTACCAGGTAAAGTGACAAATAGAAGAGAAGCTAGCCTAGTCATTAATCTCATCCTTTTGTGTGTATTTCTCCACTAATACTACTATGGTTTAACAAAAAGCAAAGTCAAAAGAATATCCTCTAGATAACCATAGACAATAGGTTCTACAGATAATCACAGGTAATAGTTCTTACTGGTAAATATTTGTCTCCTATAAAAACAGGATTCAAATCATGGGAATAGTGTGAGAGCTAGGTTTAAGGTTAAATTTAGATTTAGGTTTAGGCTTTAGGTTAGGGCTAGTGTTAGGTTTAATGTAGGATTAGTGTTCTGTTACCCTAGGTGTAGGGTTAGGGTTCAGGTCAAGGTTCAGAAAAGGTAGAAGCCAGGGCCTAACACAAGCTAGGAAATGCTCTACCTCTGAGTACTCAGACCTGCACTGATAGGAACAGCTAGGATAATACAGCTTGAAAAAATCCTCAAATACTTTTTTCAAAAACAGTTTCGGTTCTTTAAATAGCTAGATTATTGAATGGGACTGAACTTTAGAAAGATGTTGCATGATCCAACTATTGCTTCCGGAGAAAGGAGACCAAGACACTCCATTTATAGAAAGTGGGAACTCTGCTAAAGACAGCCGATAATGCTTCATTTTGAATAGCCAGTTCTGTAGGACAGCACAGAGAAAGCAACTGTGACTATTACAATTACTTTGTGAAAAGACCTTTCTCCTGACTGATAAAAATGTTAGAAACTATAATATGGTTTTGAGTGGATTATGGCCAAAGACATAAAGGTGCCACAATAGATTCTCCTAGTCTAGCAATTAAGTTGGTGTTTAAAGAGATTTAGGAATTAAATAGACCCCTGAGCAAACCTAATTATAACAATTGAGTCAGATGTGATGGCACACACAGCTGTATTTCCAGCACTCTAGAGACAGAGGCAAGAGGATTGCTGGGAGTTCAAGGTCAGCCTTGGCTACACAGTTAGTTCAAAACAAATCTGAACTACTACGTAGTGAGACCCTGTCTCAACATCCTCCTCCCCCCCAAAAAAAAACCAAAACCAACTCAAAACAAAACAAAAAGCCTGAATACAATATGACAAATACCAAACACAGAAAATTATTGATTCTTCCATGCCCATACTTTAACCGTTAAGAGTGGGATCTGTCCGTATGGGACCTTACTGTTAAAGAAGGGGCAGTAGGGAGGAGTTGATGGGAGAAGGTTTTCAGTAGTCTTGATGAATAGGATCAGTCATGACATGCATCTTTTCTCCTAAAGTTTTTATCTCACCCATACACCTGTATTTCTTCAAAATAAGTCATCATGGATTTTACTGCATGTTCTAAATATTTTTGTTTTCAAATCAATTGGGCATGAAAATCATTTCAATATGACTTTGAATGAAGATGTTTGGTACAGGTAGACTTGTGGAGTTCTCTCCGCAACTATATCTAACATAGATATCTGAACCAAAAAAATGTAAGACTAAGTAACTAGAGTTTGCTGTATAAGAAATCAAAAGAATATTTGAATACTGAATACTAAGTTTTCTTTAAGAATTTTACATTGTTCAAAATCCACATAGATACTGAATAATTGAGTAACTACATTATATTACTGATTTTCTCCGTGTATTCACAAATGTACTGAAACAGCTTTAAAGACAATTCTAAGTATCAATACCAAAAATGACTTAGATTCTTTTTTCATTATTTTTTAGTGTCTTAGGAAGTTTCAACTGAATCATAATTCAAATTATTACAGCTGTGAGTATGTAAATGTAAACAGCTTTTATTAAAAATTACTGCTAAATATTTGGGCAAAAGTAATGACATGTTTTACATGTATCCAGGCTTATATTTAGGGTCATGAATTGCTTGAGGTTTTGAGTTAGAGCAAATGGAAATGCCAATACCAGATGCCAATCATGGAGAGGGGACCCTGGTCTATTCCTGGTCAGTGCTGAATCTATCAAGTGGGGAAAGTAAGGACCTAGAAGTGTAATGCTTAAGATATTCCGAGTCCCATCAGATTGGGGTAAGAATCTCCCTTCAGCCCTTACCATCTCCATTATCTTCCACAAGTTGTTTTAAGTTTCCTGGTACTGTGTAAGGCACATGGTCAGGCTTATTTCACTAAAAGATCACTGTAAACTGTGAGAGTGAACTGAAGGAGCTACAGTGGCAGCTAAGAAAACAGGGCTATTGTGTTAATTTTGGTTCATGAAGAGGAAAGATTACAAAACTCTATGACATCAAAATTCTTATCAGTGGAAAATCTATTCCAAAATAATAATAGAATTTTCATGTAAAGAATCTTTGAGCAACAATAGTATCCAATGTTCAGTTCATCTCCAACCATAGATGTGTAGCACAATGGCAAATATAGTGGAGAGTTGCCTATATATTCTTCAACCAGGCTTCCATAATATTAAAAATTTGTACAAAAGTGGTACATTTGTAACAATTGAGAAATTATCTTTGGTACAGTACTGCTGGTAAAATAGGATTTATTTAGGGTGTAACAATTTTTTCTTTTTCTGTTTTAGGATCCAATCCAGAGTATCGTATTTGGTTTAATATAATCTGTTTATATTATATACATAGTTTTTCTGAGTTCTGCCTTAAAGATACTGGTGGTCTGGGCTACCATAGCATCACTGAAGGTGAGAGGAAGCAGATATGAATCATATTTTGAAGCTAGAAACAGCGACCTAGGTGACTGAATACATGACAGTCACAAAGCACAAGAAAATATCTTGGATTTCTAGCTTGAAAAACTGAGTGGATTGTGATGGCTTTTGTTCACAAAGAAGGACTTCAGAGTAAGAAGAAAACCTATTTAAAAAGAAACTGAAGTCTCAATTTAGACTTATTAAGAGGTGACACATACAATAATACATGTAAAACCACATGACATGTGCCCAATAAATGATAGATGTCTTGTGAATGTCACCATCAATAGCATCACCATCCTTATCAGGAAGGGCCTTCAGTGTTGCTTTAACAAGGCACCAGTGAGAGGCATCTCTGTGCACTGTCACACTCTGTCTTCAAACTGTTTTCTGGTAGGCCGGAAGTGCCAGGTCTCAAGGCTCTCATTCTTCCGTTTTCCAAATTTAGGTTCTAGCAGGAGCACTACAGCACAAGGCCTTCGGAGTAAGATGGAAAGTTGAGAGGTTTCTGTGTAACCTCGGCAACTATAAATGAGCCTGAGATATTAAGAAAATGAAAGAAATTATTCAGTTGAAAGGAATGGTTCAAAATGAGATGAGTAAAGCAAATTGGGGCCATCATGAGAATTTGAATACTAAATATTTTTAAATTTTTCCATGAAGAGGAAAGATTACAAAACTGTATGACATCAAAATTCTTATCAATGGAAAATCTGTTCCGAAATAATAATAGAATTTTCACGTAAAGAATCTTTGAGCAACAGCAGTATCCAATGTTCAGTTCATCCCCCACCATAGTACTCCTCAGAACAATAATAATAGATACACTAAAGGTGAAAATGTAAATTTAACAACCACTTTAGACTTTGATAGAAATATTATTAACAGATACTCTGAAAAAATGCCTAAGGGTGCTTTAAATTGTCATTTATGATGTGCCTTACCTCCTGTGTGCATCCAAAACCAATAATTTTTTATGACAGAAAATGATAGGACTCCAATGCTAAAAACTGTTTCCTATGCAGAATGGGATAAAATATTTTATTTAAATCCTGATATGTTTTATTTAGAGGAAATTAACAGAAGTTAATTTTCATTGAGTTTAAAAAAATGGAGCATTGTAAGTAAGAAATGGTGCATCTATTCCTGATGCCACTGGGAATTTTCTCGGTATCTTAAATAACCAAATGACGTAAACTTTGTCAACTGCTTGGCCATACAGCATCAGCATATGCGTAGCCTTTCCGTCAATGACACGCTACGATGAATACAATTGTGTACTATGGTGGATTCATCCTATAGTTTTGGAAACTCTTAAAGAGAGATAATAAGGCAATTTTAGTATGACTCTTGACCACTGGGCATGGTACCCACATCTCTAACCCCAGTACTGGGAGGCTGAGGCAGGACAATTACCATAAGCTCACGGTCAGCTTGGGCTACACATTCCATTCAGGGCCAGTCAGAACTACACAGCAGGACCCTATCTCAGAAAGCAAAACAAACAAAACTAGTGAGGTTGGGTGTGAAACCAGGAAGTGAGTTGCATGCATAGTAATTTAATAAAAGCTGAGCAGAGCATGATGGTGCACACTCATCATCCCAGCTGCTTGGGGAGCTGCGGTGGGAAGATAGCTTAGACCCAGCGGTGTGAGACTAGACCGGCAATGCAACAAGACACCCATCTTAACAACATTCTCCAGAGACATTACAAATATTCTGTTATTTTAGCAACTGTGGGCGGACAATGAGTACACACACACTGGCAAAAGGAAATTGAACAAGTGAGAGAAAGTGCCTTCAAAGTATAAAAAATCCATATTCATATTTTCCTAGTACTGACATTACCAGACGTAATAATCATTACCTAAAATGATTTAACTGTGTGTAGTCCTGAAACAAAAAGCTTTCAGCACATTGCTAGTAAGTGGTACAGAAAATAATGAGTCAATTTAACCTAGTTTTTTATGTATATTTTTACATTAAACATGATCTCTATGAGAGATATATTTGACTTGTGTCTGGATGTTCCCCAAAGCCTCCTGCCGTCATAACGGAGCTTTGGGGGCTTATTGGATCTAGGGTTCGAGCTGCTGGGATTGATTTAGAGTGCACTGCTAGGATTAAGGCTGTGGGTGCTGCCCCTTCTAAGGGCAGGCAGCCTGGGTAAGATGCAAGGGCCAGGAAGAGCCGTGGTCGGGGCTTGTCACTTGTTGCTGCTGCTGCTTGTCTTCTGCTCTGCGATGTCTCTCTGCTATGCCACCCTGCCTCGAAGCCAGCCAGTGATGAACTGCAACCTCTACAAATGTGATCTAAATAAATGTTTCCTTAACTGTGAGTATCAGATATGTTGCTTCAGATATGTATATTCTTGATTTGTTCATATTTTATTCTTCTGAGAAAACTCACATGCTAAGCAGTGGAGAATAATAAAGTTTAGGGCATTCACAAACAAAGGAATGTTAAGAAAATTAGTATTTTCATTTAAACCGAGAATGGCAGCATGCAAACATGAATCCAATTAGTACATTTTGTCTTTTAGCTGCAGTCCCTGGGGAGAGAGGTAAGGCCCATGAAGGCTGACTTAACATACTTAACTAGTTAAATGATGAATAAGAATATAGTTATTTAAAATATTCCTTCTCATTTCTCATCCTCAGAGTTATTTAATTGTGCTAGTGTGTTTTGAAATAGTGCTTAACTATGTTTTGGTTTTCTTGTGCAGAAACAGATGTCACTGTGCTAAGTGAAGCATCTACTGCTTTCCCAATATAAATAATGCTAAAGTAGAAATGAGAATAAAAATCTTCAATAATGTATATGGTTTTATTATATGTCTTCAAAAATTCTCTGAATAAGCTTCCAAAAAAGTAAAAATTTGAAGGTAAGATTTTTGAATGACTTTGACATTGCTATTTGTGTGTGATACTGATGCTATTCTTATCAGTTCTACGGCTCTTGGTTCTGCACCAATGTTTTCCCAAAGTATGTATTTTTTATGTATAATGAGATATTCGAAGTCCACCTTAAGCAAGGACTACTGAAATGCTGAAGAACGTGGGCATTCTCAAATTTCAGCTTCTTCTTCACTTTTTTTTTACCTTAACCTCAAATCAACTATTAAATATATAGCATAGCAAATTCTGGAAATTATTTAAAGAAAAAGATTAACCACAAGTTTTCATTTAGAAGTCTGTATCTGGAGAATCACTGAAAGACAGTTATAATTATTCAAACATTTGCAGTTTTTGAGAAGGGGTCTGAATTTAGAAAGATGCTCATGTGTTCAAACAACTATATGTGAAATTATTAAGCACTCCTTTTGCATGAAAAAGCATCTCATCATTTTGGCTTGAAAAATCACCATAGCATGCTTAATGTAAACAAATGGCATTTCTAACAGACATGAATTCCAGCCTCCTAGAACTTGGTTGTACTGGCATCTTTATCTAGCTTTGGACTGGTTCATGGTTATATACATGCAATCCTTTTGTGGCTTATAGGAAAGCTCCTACTTTCATTGTTATGAAAGACTGGTTAAAATTGTGCTGGTTATTCTGCTGGAGATCAGGTTCTTCCAGAATACTCAGCTTTCACCTTTCTGCTACGTGTTCTATTAATTCAATACGTAGCACATCCACTGGAGTTAGCAATGTTCAGCACTTTAGAAGGTGCTGCCTTTTTCACATAAAACTATCAGGTGTAAGACAACCACTTTATAAAGGAAAATCTTAGCCATTTTCAGAATAATCAATGCAGGTATTTCTGTTGAGGAATTTCTTATATATTCATATTTGGTCACACAGTTTAGGTATAATGTCAGAGATTTACTATGAGAATGATAGACCCTATTGATCATATCCTGCTTAGATCTATTTATGGATTTCTCTTCACTCCATTTCTGAGACATCGGAATATCACCCTGAACTCCAGCACTACTAATTCTAACCACAGTCACTCTAACCCACTTCCAAAAACATGTATTTCCACAGCAGCCAATATGAAAAATGAAAATCATATGAGTTTTTTCCTGGCTTAAAAACCCTTCAACAACTATTTATATCCTCCTAGAAATGCCAAACTCTTCAGTACAGACAGGGACCCACTACAGGACCTCTGCCTCTCGAACTACCCACCTCCATCGTTAATCACTCTTCCTTCATTCACTAAACTCCAACAAGATATGCCTTCTTTCTTTTTCTTTCTTTTTAAATTATTGGTGGGGCATAAGTGCCTGCCTTGCAAGTGTGTGGTCATGAGTTCCATCTCTGGTACCAAAAAAAAAAAAAAAAGATAAAGCAAAAAATCTTTGCTAGGGATTTAGCTCAGCAGCACAAGTGCCTGCCTTGCAAGCACATGGTCGTGAGTTTGATGCATGGTGCAAAAAAAAAAAAAAAAAAGCACTTGCATACTAAAGATTCATCATCCCTGGTACGCAGCCCTGGCTCAGGCAAGTGGAGGCCACCCCACGGAGAGAACCAGCCAGCATCTCCCGAGATCCACGCCATGTTGGAACTTAGGGCACTGGGAAACCAAGCAACCAGCCTGCCTCCCTGGTACGCAGCCATGAGCCTACTGGTGCACAGGCTGAGAATCAAACACCTCATCTCCCCTCATTAGCAAATGGGAGCCAGAGGTCTGTGCATCTCTTGGGAGGTGGACCATATGCAATATAGCAAATAGGGGAGGATTCCTTCTACCATGTCTTTGAAGGCAAATATTGTTATTACTATTTTGCTTTGTTCTGATTAATTATATTGCTCTATTTAATATTCTGTTTTTATAAGTTCTATAGTGTTCTGTCTTTGGTTTGATTTTGCTATACTTAATTGACTACACAGCTATTGTGAAGATAATGAGATAATGAGATATACTATGACACCTGTTATTCCAGTAACCTGCTGTGAAGTTCTGTACCAATTTCACCTCATTGTCTTGATTGGCTTTGTTCTGTCTTGTTCTGTTGTATTTCAAAATAATAATAATAAAAAATAATAAAATCATTGGTGTTATTGTTGAGAAAAAGTTACTCTGACTTCTCTTACAAACTGGGGCCTTCTGTACTGCGGTCACATAAACCACCATTACATTTTTCCTCAGAGGAAAGAAGACAGCCGTAAATTGGCATGGGTGTGATTACCTTCTCAATGTAATATATGAATTAAATTGTAATTTCTTGGAGGACTGACTTGATGTTTGCCTTTTGTGCCTTGAGTAATTTTCTCAGAACTTAGCACATGATTTATGCCTCATACATATTTTTGAATGAATTATTCAGTGAAGAAATGAAAGGCAAAACCTAATCAAATGCACAGTACCCACTGGAAGGAGAGGCAGTGAAGCAAACGGCTGGCTGTGCACAGGTGATCCCTCACCACTGACACTGCGTCCAGGGTGTAGGTTTCTCCTGAACACACATCAAGCCTGTGAACCACAGCACATCCTCATTAAAATTACCTAATCCGTGTTTTTGCTTTGATTCTATGTTCACCAACTAATACGCTATGTCCACTTTTTATTTCCTTGCTATTTTTCAGAAGAAAAAAGACTGAAGTTAATGTATTAATTCTGACTGCTGACACAGATTTCACTGCAAAATATTTATGATTTTGTTTGTGTATCAGTGCTTTAATATTTGAGTTAATAGGAGTCAAGCTCGTAAGTATAAATACTTTTTCCTTGGTAGAAAGAACAGGCAATAGGATATTAAAGAAGATAGGATATTAAAATGCAATATATTCAGGGCTGTGGCAAATTTTAATATGATACAAGTAGAAATCTCAGTTCTAGAAACATTCAAAAATGATGTGTAGAAAGGACTTCAATACGGCGCTAAGAATTAATAGCCAAAGCCGCGCGAGCGAGCGAGCGGGACACTGCGCAGAGCAGGCCTGGGATGCTGCGCTGGGATGCACGGCGGGCGCCAGGGTGACACAGCCGGCTACTGTGCGCACGGAGCACGGCCAGCCTTGGAGACTCCGGGGTCTCAGGGCACTGAGGCATCAGAGCGGATGTGAAAGCAGTGCCGCCTGTGCTACCCAGTTTTCTGTCACTGTAGCAAACAAAAACAACAAAAGTCCTCCAAGATAATCACTTTATTAAAAAAATGTTTTGTTTGGCTCACAGCTTTGCAGTTTCTGGTTCGTGCGTTTCTGGTTGTGGAGAGGCAGAACCTAAAGGCAGAAGCGTGTGGTGAACAACAGCTCTGCACACCGACAGCTGCTGGCAGCAACGCTTCAGAGAGCTAACAGGCCCTTCTTGGGGCTCCTCTCCTGCGGGCTCCACGACCTCCCGGAACCTTCAACGGCTGCGTGACTTTGCACCAGTAATTAAAAGCGTTTAATCATTAGGTTCTTTTGATAAACTGTGAAGAATTATACAACTTGTAAGAATTAAAAGGGTTTATTTATAAGTAAATATACATTTATTTCTCTGTATATGTCTATATTCCGTTTACGGAACAAAATGCTCTCTGATAACTGTGTAACAGTGATCTCAATATGATGAGGCCTGTGTGGCTACTGTGAAGGCAGAAAGTCTAAGATGAATGGGACTGAACTCCTTTCAGCGAGGCATTCTGACTTACTGAGGTAGATTTCCCAATCTAAAAGGTCCAGATCTGTCCTATCGTTTACATAAGGTAAGTTCTGCTGGCAGATAAGATTAGTAATTCCAGATGAAAGAAAGAGGGACTGTGACAACGAACTTGTTAGAATCCAAGTAATTTATTGACTTTTTTCAAACATATTTCTATAAAATTCAAATAATAAAACTTACTAGAATATAATTAGCAAAGCAATTTTGAAGTGTGAGGAGTAAAATTCTGTGTAAATACAGACATTATTTCATATTAAAATAAGTGATGGAAGCCAAAAATCCACCTTCTTTATGAAAAACATTCAATTCTTTTTTTCAGAAAATTATATTTATAGTTTAGCCCCACAAAATTCTCAGTTATTACTTTAAACATTTCAAAATTATGTCAAAAAACAAAATAGATCCCTTAGCATATAAACTCACTGAAGTTCAATTTAAGTAAAAAAAAACTATTCTGACAAAAATCTAGTCAAACACTGAAACTTCATATTGTAAAATTTATTAAACCTTCCCTTGCAGTACATTTTTTTGCAGATGATGGAAACCAAAGCCTTGTGCATGCTATGCAAGTGGTTTTACCAGTGAGCTACCTCATCAGTGACTAAGTGCAAGGGTTTGTAAGGCACCCATATTAATCACTTCAAAGTTACAACTTCTTAAAACAGTTTGCTTTATTTTCCTAATAAACTACAGCTACTTATGAAACATTATATTGTGGATTAGGGAGAGTGAAACGGTATCAGAAAAAAAAAATATTTTTTTACTTAAGGGGGAGAAGCGCTGGTAGGAAAATCCTTTTGAAGCAGTCTACAAATTTATAAGAAGTGGAGGAATCCGTGGAAGGTGGATTTTGAAGGTTCATTTGATGAGGGTCCTATGGTAAGCCCCTGAATTTACCAACTTGTTTTTCGTAATAACTCGATTGATATGGAGTATGCGTATCTCATATCCTTTCATTCAGCAATGGCTTCATGTTGTATGCTTGAATGGTCTCAGAAGAGGTCCAGAAGATGAGCTAGGGAAGATTGTTAGTCTGTATATGACTGAATGCTTCAGTCTCATTAGATGAGAGGCTTTGCTAGAAGAGGCTGTCTGCCTGTCTAAAGCTCTCTTATGTTTGTTAGCGTGTACTCAGAATCTTCATTTGGTAGAAGCAATAATGAATATTATAAATTTGAATGATAGCTCTAGAAATCTGCACTGCGGTGGGATAACTTATCTCTAGTAGATATAAACTAATACATGGTTGCTTTGACTAAAACAAAGAATATGAGACTCTTAAGATCGGGTTTTTTTCTTCTTTCCTCAGAATTACATGTCTGAATTTCATCACAAATTATTCCCTTTGAAGTTATCTATTGAGAATGTAGACCTAAAAATCTATGAAAAATTTTAGAATTGAAATAAACTCAAACCAGAAGTGCTGTAAAAAGATAGACATAGCGTTAGCCATGTGATTAACAGTAAATACCGTGGGTTCATGGCATTCACGAGAGAACCTGGGCGTGGTTTACAGATGTAGTTTACTGTCTTTAACACTTTTGGCAGTTCCTTCAGGCCATACTTGGCTCCTGAGGCATCCGCAGGAATCTGTCCCTTCGCTAGGAGACGCTGGTGACCTTCACTGTTGCTGCGGACGCTGATACTGGAACAAGCGAACCTTCTTCTAACAGAGCTCTATGCCTCAGTTTCAGGATCCCTCCACCTGCCAGGTGACTGTACCCTCAGAGAGTTTACTGAGTATAAAAGACTGAAGAAATATTTCCAGGAAAGGAGAAAGCAGAGGCTGAGGAGACTGAGATAACTTTCTTTAAGTAACCGACAGACTGCCATATTTTGTTTTCATTAGGTAAGATTCTGCAGATTTACACCGAACTAAGGTTTGAAAGAGTGGGGGAGTAGGATAATGGCTTTTGTTACACCAGCTTATTCAAGGAAAATTAGATTAAATTGCAAACAGGAAAGGGGTACCAGAGAAAAAGTAAAAGAAGAGAAAAAATTTGAAGGTGCACAGAAGGATCATGAGAGCTGAACCTCGGTGTGCTCTCTACTTTAAGCTGTATGTATTTTAACTCTGTACTCATGAAAGAGTAATGATATGCAAGCCTGTCCTACCATCCTACTGTATTCTGTGCTGGAATGAAGTAAGATAAATACTTTTCTTGAAAATATGCTACATAAATTTAGTGCACTTGTTTTCATTTCAGGGAGCAGAAATTGACATATCTTTTAGTCTTGGGTAAACATAAAATGTTAATTCATTAAAGTTAGCACTAAAATTAATTAACAGCCATTTAATCGGGCCAATAAGAATGTAGTGGCTCGCTAACATTCTAGTGGCATCCAGTGAGATTTTAAAAACCAGGAAAATCAACTTTGACAGCATAATAGATGTTTGTGTTGTTTGGTACCTAAAAACAGAAGGGAAAGTGTATTAAGTAAGAAGGAATATAAATACAGGCACTTAGTCACAAGAAAAGCAGTTCTTTAGTGCCTATGACCAATGAAATTACAAAGCACTCTGTCACTGGCTGTGCAAAGCAGATAATTTTGTGTGTCATAAAATACAGAAGAGGGACACATTTCCAAGGTTTTCTCTGGAAATTTAATGGAGAACTCTAAAAAAGATTGAGCATAAAGTTTGGATTTATTGCTTCAGTCTACATCTTATGTACATACATATCACACAAAAACACATATACAGATATAATTGTCACTACTGTTTATTTTTTATTGTCAATTTAAAAAGCCCAACTGGCATAATTTTTAGACACATGACTTATTGTCAGATTATCTGGGTTCAAAGTTGATTTCAACAACCTCTCTGATTTATTTGGGCAGGGGATTCAAACAGAGATCATAGTAAAAACAAGCTCATAGTAATTCTATAAATACTAATCTAATCAATTTATTACAATAAAATATGCTTACATGTTAACAGCAATGACTGAGCACTGTAAGCATTAAGTTTGATACTACCATTTTCACTAGAGATAAATACCAAGGATGTGTATCATTGCTATGATTTATGACTGCTGCTACGGACCTTGGCCATTTGGCTGAAATAGTGTTTGTCTGGTTATTTCTGTAAAATAGCACTCCCCTGTATATACTCCTGGGAAGAAAGTAACTGTGTACGGTCCTCCTGATCTTTGTGATGTCTCTAATAGTTTTATGTGTGAAACGTTACGTTTTGAGTGACTCTTAGATGATCATGGGTAATGGGGGGAGGACAGGAAGAAGGGAGGAAAGGAGATGAGGGGGAGGAAGAAAGGGGGGAGAAAATGTTAGAAGCATGTAGCTTCCAATTGTGATATTTAGGGATCCTTTGACAGTCTTGAGGATAGTTAAATTTCACAAGTATTTAATGTAAATGTCAAGCTAAAGAAACTTCCATTAATAAATTTGAGGTTGCATATAGAGAAAGGCAAAATAATAGGTAAAGTAGCAAAAATGTAAGTATAAAATATTTATAAAATATAACATAAACTATATAAATTAGTAACTACTGAGTTCAAAACAGTAATCCTATCATAACAATGATAAATTAATTGGATAATGGAATTTGTTAGAAAAACAAACATGCATCAGTACTTTTGCCTGCACATGCAAAGGACAGACGTATCATTAGATTTGAATTTCTTTTTTCTTTTTTTATTTTTTGGTACTGGGGATCAAACTCACAACCTCACGCTTGCCAGGCAGGTGCTTAAGCCACTGAGCTAAATCTCGGGCCCTAGATTTGAATTTCTAACAAGATATACACTGTGAAAATTTAAAGGGATACAATCTTCACAGGTAAGAGCTTGTTCTCAGAAAATATTGTCCAGGCTTATTAACAACCTCTTTTAATGTGTGCATATAAAGGAGAATAAAGAATGCATTTTTTAGTGAGCAGAGATCACATTGCAAAGATAGTTCTTTTTTTATAAATAATTTATCATAATATGGGAAAAATGAACCTTTAGGTATCACCCGATTATTTTCTAGAGGTGAATATTGTTTCTAGTGAAAATGAATTTAGAAGAAAAAGTGAAAAAACACTTACATATATTGTTAAACGAATTATGTACGCCACATAATTCATAGGTGTTCACATGCCATTGATTATTTTGTTAGAGAATGAATAGATTATGTCATTGTCACATAGAGAATACTTTCTGAACCATAGCGTGGAACCTATTGTATTACATCATAACTGATTGTGAGTGTGGGTACAGTGGCAAAGAGGGCATGCAACTATTTTCTTTAGCTACACAGTGAGATTTGAAGAAGTCAGAAACTCTGTTATTTACCTTTGATTGCTACATAGTTTTTATTTGGAATATAGCTGGTGTTGAATAAGCACATACTTTTAAAACTATTTTGTTCTAATGCAGGATTGCTGAAAAACTGGAAATTCAGAAGAATTTGCAGAGAATTTTTAAGTAATAAGTAGAAGTATAAATCAAATAGTTAAATTTTGATGTTTTCTTCTGTTTTTATAAGACACTATATACATACATATATATTTATATAGCTATATATTTACATAATTTGAATTGCTCAATAAATTCTGTTTAGAGCATCATTATGTTGTTTAGTATTATAGAAACTAATTTTATAGTATCATTAAAATAATTTAGTCATACTTGCAATGGCTATACAACACATATTTATTCAATGAGTCTTCCTTTGGTTAATTAATATTATAAATTAATATTTCCCTGTATGTAATTTGAAGATAAAACAATGTGGTCTCAGAGTCTATGAGCACGTAATTATGGCCTTCAAAGAAGTTTTCAGTGTTTAAGCATGCATATAAATTTTGCAAATAGTAGAGCAAGCACAGTGTCTGAGGAGAGAGATCTAATGTGGTCTCTCTCTCCTGCAGATCTGAGCCGGGACTGCCAGTGGTCTGGGGCACTTCCGTAGCACTCACACGGCATTTCTCCTCTGCTGCTGCTCCCTACAGCTGAAGCCAGCACTGTCAGCTTTTTGTTTTGGTGGCATCTTCAAAAATGCACTGTGTGAGAATATTATCATGTTTAAGATATTCTACTCTTAAAGCCTAACCTCTAAATTCACATATAAAAACGTTCTTTGTAAAAATTATTTCCCATTTTAAACTTATCTTTAAGTATCACTACTGTACCATCAGGCCTAGAAGATTTTGCTGCATACGACTTGCAACATGTGTGCTCCTATGACCATGTTTTTCTGTTTCCTCCCTCAACCATATGACCTTCAGATAAACACTTTAAATAGAACAGCCAGCATTCATTACCTGTACTTCTTAGTCTTCCATTTGTTCCAAAATGTGACCAATAACAGCAGTTCTCAAATCCAGTCTAAGAGGTAGTATGTTTATCTCTGCTTTCTGCAGCAGTGGTCATTTTGAGTACCTCCTACAATCTCTGTGTATTGCTTGGCCCCTTTAACACCAGCTCAGAATACCCGTCTTTGTTTTCTTTAAGGTTACATCCTATGAAGGTTTTGTGTGCTGGCTTTCATTTCTGTTTTTGTAGTGTCTTCTGCTTTTTGGAATAGTAGCAGACACCAGGATTCAAAATAATAAGATGATATATTCTAAGTGCTTTTGGAGGAACACTTTGTTATGGACAGTGTGAAAGATAAAGGAAAACTGGCTAACAAAATAAAAAAAAGAAATTACGGGAAACGATACTGAGTTGAGAAGAGATGACTAGGTTTGGCACATGTACTTGAAAGACCTGTGGTTCATTTGGGTGAAAGGTCAGGTAAGAAGCTGAAATATAATAGTTCTGGAAAAGATATTTACAGTTCAGAATTTGCGAGTCATCACTATAAAGGCATATATTCAAGTTTCCTATGTAATGACTAAACTCCAAAACTCCCTTCCCACTGGAGGAAAGGGAGGATAGAATTCTAGGAATCTAAATTTAATAGCTATGTAGGAAATCTGAAATTGAGAAGCACATGTTGGTTGATAACTACTTGAGAAATCAGAAATGGTGAATATTTAATTTGTCTTGTGTGAGACACTAAGTGTCAGACATTTGAGACCTCAGTGGTAGGGAAGGGTTAGCACCAGAAATCCGATGCAGTCACTTAATGGTGAGATAAGAAACCAAAGCTCTGAAACATCAAATGGAAAGCTTGATTTTCTCAAGAAATTGGGTGACTCGGAGCTTAAGTGGAACACAACTGGGAAGAAGTGTTTTCTTTACTAATTAAAAAAAAGTGAAAACATGAACAGATCTAGTAGTCTATGGATGTTTGAGTGTGAAGATAAAAAGCTTGTTGGTATAGTTGAGAGCTTTTCTGAGTTGTTGATTCAATCAATAGTTAGGTGACTTTTCTGTGGTTGATAGAATTATAAAAACTTAAAACCATGGAGAGAAGAAATGTGACGCCAAAGGATTTGGGCAGCGGGAACAATGGGGACATGAGAGTGTTGGGAAATATTCTGAGTTTCATGTCACAGAAACACAGCAATTCCAAGTGACAATTAGGTCAGAGAAGTCACTGAGTATGTGGTTTGTGGATGCTTAGAATTCCAGAAAGAGGAGGTGTAAAGGGCTTGATGGTGAAGTGGAATGCTAAATACCACTGAACAGGACTGTGATAAATAAGAGTCACACGTTCCTCTAGTGATAGATTTTGACCCTTGATATTTTACCACAAAACAACAAAATTATACCACTCAGGTCAGAATCATAAAATCATAAAGTTTTAAAGCTGGAATGAATATTTGAGATAAATTTATTGAACTGACATCATTGTACAACTGGAAAAGTGAAAAAAAAAAGATTATCTGAATTTCCACCAATAGCAAAGTTAAGGTGTGTAATAAACTATCACGTGGCTATGTGCAATTTAAATGGATCCTATCTTATTGATACTGAAGAGTGTTTTCTATTACATAAAGGTTATCTGTGGAATTTGTTCCTTCAACAGAGCTGAAATTTTAATTCTTTGTTATTCTGTATTCATTAAATTGGAAACATTTTCCTAGTCAATAATAAAAATGTTTATAGATAAAATAGTTGTATAGAGCAGGCACAACTTGACTGATTCTAATAGATTGTATCATGTTTCAGTAATTTGTATTTTATTTATAATTTATACCAAGTGAAAATATGTTCTTGAAACTCTTTAATGGCTGGTATTGAAGTTTTTCATGTCGTAGTGTTTTGCCCAACTAAATATTAATACGTTTCTTTTCTGTTCACTGAGCTTAATGGGCTATAATTGTTAGTTTAGTTTTATGTATAGAATCACATGGTAGAATCGCCTTGTTCTGTCATTGGGATTAATCAAGGCTCTGTCATCTTTCCTTAGATAAACAAAACTAAGGTTATTAAATTTTAATTTGTCCTGCAGTTAAATAACTATGTAAGTCATTTTCTTAGGTTTCTTAATTTCCTCAGCAGTTTTCTACTCTCTTTGCCTCAGATTTGGTGATAAAATTATAGATTAATGGATTTTAAACTTTAAGGTCCAATAAAATTCATTTTAGCACATATCATCATTTTTCTAAATAAACTATCATTTGATTTAAATTTGCATATTGATATTTAGTGCTTTCATATTCATGGCTACATGCAACTTACTTTTGGTTGTTGGAAAAAATCCCTAATGGGAAGTCTATGCAGTCAAACAAATTTTTGAAAGCAATCACTATACAATGGCCATATATCACAGAAAAGTACTGTGGGTTCCTGCCCACTCTCACTGCAAAGTCTCAGTGGACAGTGATTATTGGGATGGTGGTAGTGGAGGCCACACAAACACCTGCAGCTGTAAAGCCCACCGAGTGAGTGGTAAGTGGATGTCCTCCCTCTTTCCTCTGCGTCATGCTGAGGAGGGTTTACGGGAGTCATGACTTTCACCATTACCCACCAGGAATGGAGCCACCATCACCTAAGTGCTGGCCACGTGGGACAGCAGAACTCTTACTCCCACCAGTAAATGAAAACTTTTCCTTCATATGTACGAGAGAGGAACCGAGAATTCCACCTCTGCCTGATTGGGAGGAGAGGGTGCATGTCCTTCTCTGGAGACTCAAGAAGGCTCACAACAGTGAAAACAAAAATATTTAATTCAGATGCAATAATATGATACGATTATAATATGTACACTGTGATATAAAGTATTCAGATCTCAACTGAAGAGTGTGCAAAATGAAATTCTAGAAAGATTTTGAGCAGAAAAAAGAAAAACAATACTGAGGTAGCATAGGTAGCACTGACAAATAAAAAGATTTTAAATCACCCTAACATATAAATGCTTCAGCAAGCACTTACATTCTTGAAAAAAAAATGAAGTAGAAAATTTGATCAAAGAAACAGAAGGTATAAATACTGCCACATAGAAATTTTAGAATCTAAAGTGAAAATCATGTGACTAAAAGTCTTACTGGATGGGTTTAACTGCACAATGAGGGAGACAAAAAAATGAAATAAAATTGCCAAATTTGAATAACAAGAAAACTATAGATATTGAATAAAAACAAAAACAGCCCAGGGCTGGGGATTTAGCTTAATGGCACAAGCACCTGCCTGGCAAGGGCAAGGTTGTGAGTTCAATCCCCAGTATAAAAAAAAAAATCACAATATTATATGTAAAAACAAAACAGCCCAGAACCTTAGAGGTACTGGCCTTTTTTTTTTTAATACTATAGCAAGATATCTAAATAGGTTATTGGAAGGCTTAGAGATGGGTGGAAAGAGGGTGATGTTGAAAAGTATATTAAAAACACAAGCGATGAACATTTTACAGATATTACAAAAGGCATGAAATTAAAGACACAACAAAAGAATGAACCTCAAGCTGTATATATCCAAAGAAGTCCACCTGAGAACACAATCCACTTTAATAGAAAACTAGAGACAAAGACAATATCAAAAAATAATCAGAGAAAAATGAGATGATAGTCTAAGGAAAAGAAGAATTAAAGAAAACCTCATTCGAAATAATAGAGAACAAAAGGAATTGGCCCAACAGGAAGGAAATTTTTTCCAGAAAAAAGATATCCTTACAAATAGGGCAGTATCATAGGACTCTCAGATGAAGGACAACAAGGAGAATATTTACCAGTAGATCTTTCTAAATAGCTAACTATAGGAAGCTATCTAAAACAGAAATGAAATTTTTAGAGAAGGAGTCATTTAATTTCATGTAGAAGGGAAGAACAAACATGAAGAACATGAAGCCAATTTGCCCTTCACACGAGCCAGTGCAAACCACGCATGGCCCACAGGAGAAATAAGCCAATCACTCTTCCCTGGAGTTGGTGGAGGTCATGCTGAGCCTGGGAAGAGCAGCAAGAATCCAATTCGACCTTCCTGTGAGCCAGCCAGTGCAGTGCAGGCTGGGAGACAGGGTCCCACCCTGCTATAAGCAACAGGAGGGCAGGCTAAGTTGATAGCATCTGAGGTACCAAAACAACTTAATGTTTGTATTGTTTGATTGACTTTGCAGGCCCGATGCTGGTAGTCTGAGCATCTATTTAGAGGATAACAATAGGCAATATATCAAATATGGGAGATTTCTTTCTGTTTTGGCTTTAAAATACAGTATTGTTCTCACTTGTTTTGTTCCATTTTATTGTTTTGTTTTATTTGATGTTCTATTTTGATTGGTTTCATTCTGTTCTGTTTTGTTTGATTTTATTAAGTCGACTGGTATGGGCAGCAATTTTGAAGATAACAAGAAGCATAATGGTACCATTGTTGATTTTCTATTATCCTGTTTTGAAATCCTGTATCACTTTCACTGTTTTGTTCTGATTGGCTTTATTCTATGCTATTTTGTTTGGTTTTATTCTTTTTAACATATACTTTCATTCTTTTGTTTTGATTGATTTTATTGTGTTTTGTTTTGTTTCATTTCATTATGTCTGATGATATGGACAACTATTTTGAAGAAAACAAGAGATATTATGGTTGCCATTGTTGATTTCCTATTATTTTGTTTTGAAGTCCTGCATCACTTTCACTGTTGTGAAGTTCTGATTAACTTTATTCTGGTTTTTTTGGCTTGATTTTAATGTGCTTAAAATAAGGAAAGAAAGGAAGAAAAACAAAGAACATGGTCAAAATATGAGCAGATTCAATAATTCATTTTTGAATTTTTCTAATTATATTTGATGGTTAAAGCAAACGTTATTGTAATGTATAATGGAATTCTAAATTAAAGGAGAGAAAATATTCAAAAGAATTATAAATGAGACAGGACAGAATGATATAAAGGAAGGTAAGATTTTTTTTCTATTTTAAAGAGAATAAAACAAAAGAGGGCAGAACAGAGCAGACCAGAACAGGACAACATAGGCAACACAGTACTTTACATTAAGACTACCAGACATTAACAGTAGCTATCACAATATCTCTTTCTTTGGTATAGTAGAGCATAGTTTCAAATACAATAATATCAAACATAACAAAATAGTATAAAACCATTCAAAGAGTGAAAGAATTACAGGGCATTCTGAACCAAACTATTATATCTCATTTTCGATAAAAAATTTTGTTTATACTATCACACATATTCAAATCCCAATAAGACACAATTTGATAGATAGAACCAATGGTAGTAGAAGAATAGAAGCATGGTACGACTTCTAAGAAGGATGATATTAAATCAGCAATAGCTGTCATAGTGTTTTATTTTCTTCAAAACAGCTGTTCATACCATCACGCATGATACAGTCAAACATAACAGAATAAAACCATTCCAACTGATGAATGAAAACATTGAAAGACTTCAAAGCTATGAGATGGGGACTCATGCTTACCATAAAATCTTATATACTCTTATCAACTCTCATACTAGGTAGACTATATGGTATTTACACATGTGAGTCTGGTTTATTTCGCTTATGAGTATGGCCTCAAGTCATGTCCATTTATTTATAAATATCTCAATGTGATCATTCTTTATAGCTGAGTAGTACTCCATTGTATAAAAATGCCACAACTTTTTTATTCCATTCCTCAGTTGATGGGCACTTAGGTTGTTTCCAAAATCTGGCTATTACAAATTGTGCTGCTATAAACATGGGTGCACATATATCACTGTGATATGATGTTTTCAGTTCTTCTGGGAATATGCCTAGAAGTGGAATAGCTGGGTCAAATGGGACTTTCAAACTCAGCTTTTTGAGGAATCTCCAGACTGACCTCCACAGTCGTTGCACCAGTCTACACTCCCACCAACAGTGCAGAAGAGTTCCTTTTTCCCCAAAGCCTCTCCAACACTTGTTGTTGGTAGTGTTTTCTATCTTGGCCATTCTTTCTGGAGTGAGATGGAATCTCAGTGTGGTTTTAATTTGCATTTCTCTCATGACTAAT